>CALNHX010009818.1:0-46043 GCA_940337035.1 Agriotes lineatus
GGAAAAATTGGTATCTGTTGTCTGCCTTCAAAATACATGGAACTATACTTCGTTTTACAGAATTCTCATCGAGACGCGACTGAGTAAGGTTGATTATTTAGTGTGTAATTTCTCGTTAATCAGAACATTGCATTTGTAAATTAATAAACCTATTTATAGTTATACTGTGGCAATAACACGAAATCGCACAGTAGTGATAACGGCGATAAATTCTATCGCGCGGCGTGCGAGCAGCGCCAGGCGAATATTCTGCAAGTACAAAATTTTCTTACTTAAGGTCATACTCGCATGTCCTGCACCAGAATAAAATAACTACTAATACCAGGACATTTAAGTATCCTATCGAAACACCAATATATAACAATGATCGAAACATGTATACCGAACAAGCTGATAACATCAGAGACATCGACAAAAGCAATCCTCTTGAACCTCATATATTAGTTAAACACCATAGCGAACTATCACAAAACTCGGAGGAGAATCAAACCAGTAAACTCGCCCTAGGCTCGCCCGACGGAGATAGTCTCGCCAAACAATATCTCTTGGACAACAAAAATTTAATGACACGAAACCGTTACTATTTGCCCGAAAGTATTACATCACCTTGTTCCCAAAACAAGAATAGCACGCCTACTGAGACAATGCAAGTCAAAACAAAAATTCCTCCGATATACCTGCACAATGTGAATAATTTTCAAAGAGCAATTTAGGAGATTAAAAACACTAGTAACCAGACTTTTCAACCAACTACAAATGGGAATTCTTGAAAATTAATGTTACCCAGCTAGCAGTCACGTCAATTTGACGTCGATAGAAGGTGATTTACAGTGGACGACGTCATTCCGCACGAATAAATCACGTTTTTTAAACGGCACTTGCCAACGGCTTTTTTACGTGATTAATTAGACGTCATATTGACGTTTAAGACAGGTCATTGTTGACACCAACATTGAAGTAAAGTAAAAAAGATTTCTACAGTTTACTATCAAATACAAATATAATAAAACGTTCAAGTCTTATAATAAATGCCCACATTGTCTCAAGAGGATCTACACATAATATCACATCCAATTTATACACAGACGTATAGTTATATGGCAAACTAGATAATGTTTACCATATAGAAATATATTTGCTGTTTTTTATTTGTTATTATTTAATTTCAAGGACGGTTGAGTTATTATTACACAAAGAACTCAGAACTTTATTTTGAAATTCAGCGCCGCATCGTCGGGCCGGAAATTTATCTTTTTAGCGCATACTTGGTGCAAATGGTAGTCTAACGAATTTCCGGGTTTTATTTATTCGGCTTGGCGCTTGCGGCGCGCGTCAGGTGATATTTGTTCAGTGGTACTGTGTAGTAATTTTATGTGTCTATAGTAATTAGAATTAGTGGTGACCAGTTAACTATTTTACTTGTACTAATTAGTAGTGGTCACGTTTAGTAAATTAAGCCTACTTGGTAAAGTAATCTACTAGTAATTATATCGTGTATTTTTATCAGACGTATGTACATAACCTAACTTTACGCATTTTCTTTATCAAGGAAAATGGTTTTTGAGGACAACAGCGTTGCCTTGGTAAGTGATTCGTGTGGTTAACGCACTAAAAAAGAAACTTTTTTGGCCACCATATAAACAGCAGGCACAATTTGACCGTGTTTAAGAAATCACGTAGTACCAGATGACAACAACTGGGCAGTTGTATCGTATATCACGGTGTTTCTTTGAGTGCGGTAATAGAAATCGTTTATAAGTATAATAGTGGTAAATAACGTTAAGTATTTGCAGAAGACTATGAAAAGGCAAGAGCTAAATAAAGCAAACGGAAGTAACATCTGATATACTCAGTGACGCGGAATGATATTAAACCCCAAACGAAAACTGGACTGGATGTTTAGGTTTTTATCGAAGCATTGCAATTGATATTATATAAGGTATTGTGGAATATTATTTTATGTTCTCAATAATTATTAACTAAATACAAAGACCACCATTTGCTTAGGTGAGGTTTCGAAACCTTTGACGATTGTAGGTGAAAGTACTATACATACAAAGGGCAACGACATTGGTAAACATTCCTGATATTCAACATATATCTGACGTGCAACTTACTCCATCATCATCATCATCAATAATTACTACATCGGTGATGCTTCGGAAGGTTTAAGCTGGTGCAGGTGGTATACATTTGTTTTAACCACATGCAATGCAAAAATTAATACCTACTTTTTGTATTAGTATTTCAGAAAAGCTGTTTTCACTTCTTTACCAAGTTAAGGAGCAAAACACTCAAATATTAGAATTGTTAAAGCAACAAAATTCGACTACTAAAGTATATAATCTTCCAGAAAATTTGCCTATAAAGTTACCTGTAACATACGAAACAATAAATGCTTTAGAAGAGTATCTACAGAATAACGAAAACTTTTCTGCTTTGGTAAGATATTATTCCTCACACTAACAAAGATATTAACTGATTTTCTTTTCTAGCGGTCTTATCTGTCTACTCTAGGAGGGCGAGACTTAACGACAAAGATAAATCGAATCCTTAAAACTGTTTTAAGCCATGAAGTTGCTAGTAATTTTAGTTTTTTCGGGAAGAGACAGAATAAACAAGCTCTCTACAAATTGACGTTAAAGAAGGTTATTATTGGTGCATAATTTAAGAAATTTAAGATGTTATCGTTAAGTATTTTTTGAAAATATTGTCATAGATGCCATAAAATCTAATTCACCAAATTCGTATGAGAAGGACATCGAAGACAGCATTAAAGTGTGGCTGAAACATGCACCCCAGCGTATTAAACTGTTTCGTTCAAAACTTGCTTGAAGTAATTATGGAGAAGTATAAGTAACGCAATCCAGCATTTTTTGTGTACAAAAGGTATAGGTATGTTAGTAGTAGTAGTAATTTTATATGTAACATTATGGATAGAAAAAGGAAGTTGGATACTGTGTAGGAAAAGGGCAGTGTTATAGACGCGGTGCAAATCCCGTTAATAATATATATTTTGGGGGTTATAAAAAATAGTAGGCGACCATTTGCTATTTTTTCTGGTCAGTCAAAACCAATACAATATCTGATTTCTTAGATGATTTTGCCCAGGAACTTTCTCATTTAGTAAAAGAAGGATTTATATTTTCTGATAAATTATATTCTATAGAAGTACAGAAATTCATAGTTTTGTATGCGATGCTCCAGCCCTTGAGTTTATAAACCAAATAAAATCACACAGTGGTTATTCATCCTGCGATAAGTGTATGGAACCTGGTGAATATGTTAGCGGTAGAGTTGTAATGCAGGGAATTTCAGCTCCAGAAAGAACCAACGAATCATTTTTATTACAATTAGACGAAGATCGTCATATTGGTACATCTCCATTAACAAAACTTGAAATTGGGTTAGTAACATGTATACCTGTTGACTATATGCATTGTGTCTATTTAGGGGTTATGGGGAAATAATTGAATGCCTGGATAGGGGGTCGTATATCTGTCAAATTATGTGGTTGATTGGTTGAGTTAATATCGGAACGTTTGTTGTATACGAGGAATTACATTCTTTTAGAAAATAGATAACCAAGAGCATTAAGTGAATTGCTAATTTGGAAGGCTAGAGAGTATCGAATCTTCTTGCTTTATTTGGGCCCATGTTTACTTAAAGATATTCTAGATGTATCTGTATATGAACATTTTTTACTATTACATTGTGGAATTACCATGCTTGTTTCAGAAACGTATAGTTCTAATTTTGGTAGTACTGTTGCAAGTGAAATTTTAAATACATTTGTTAAACATTATAAAAAAAATTATGGTACAGAATATTACGTGTATAATGTTCATATATTATCTCATTTGGTTGCTGATGTTGAAATGTATGGTTCGTTACGCAACATGTCTTCATTTCCATTTGAAAACCATTTAGGACAATTAAAACGTTGTATTAAATCACCTAATAAGCCACTACACCAAATACATCGTAGGCTAACAGAAGCTAATCTTTTGTTTATTGAAAAGCGTTGGGTAGACAAATATGTTGTTGTACCTGAACAGCAACATAATTGGGGACCATTACCAAATGATCCTAGAATTGATAAACAGTTTGAAAAACTGGAGTATGAGTTTATATTAAAAATTAAATCTCGTTCTAGTGCAGATTGTTACTGTTTGAGTAAAGATCGTAAAGTGATTCAGGTCTACAATAATTTATTAAACACAAAAAATAAAATTAAGATTCCAGGAAAATATTTTTGTTCAAACAGCTGTTTGTATTTGTATCCTATGGATTCTAAACATTTACACATATGTGTCGTGACAAATTTGTCAGTACAATTCTGTTCGTGGGACATAGATGATGTTGTAGTATAATAGTGCCATATAGCAATAAGTCTGAATGCTGGATTTCGTTACCGATACTGTGTAAATGTATTATAAGTACCTTTATATTTAGTTGTGAGGTTAAATATAGTTCGACCTATTTTAAAAAAATATGCTTAACCTAACTAGTGCTTATATGTATTATATGGTAAAGCAAAGGAAAGAAAACACTCAATACATGTAATAATGAAACAATATAACTTGAAGGAATATTGCTGCTGCGGTCAATTTATCGTTCTAAATCAACTTTTTTCTAATTAAACATGGGTATTGAATAAGGGTATACTGTAAAAACATGTTAAAATTTATTATTGCTCTTGTATTATTTAAAAGCAAATATTTCTTTTGAGAAGTATTTTTTACATGCATTGATTAATTTCCTGCTTCTACAATTAATTATTTATGAACTTGTGGTATTTTATATATTCAGTTCCATGTAACTTTTTTGTATGTAAATCAACTAAAAAGTTACAACGGAAAATTTCTTAAGATTTGTTTCTTATGTCTGAACCTCTGAGGTTGGTGATATATAAACGGTTTTTTGACGTCGTAAACACACGTTACAATGACGTGATTATGTGACGTCAAAATGACCCAACTTTGCTCACTGGGTACTAGCATTGAAGACTATCGAAAACTTAGAAAGTTTTATGAAAAACACCATGTTAAGTGTCACACATTAAAGATTCAGATAGTGCATTGCTCGAAGCAATTTTATGAAATCTACCACAATCGATAACGGAAGAGGAAATACTTAAGGAACTAAGAGAGAACAGCATTCAAGCGACAAAGGTTACTCAAATGCTCAACAAGAAGAAACCAATGGATCTGGTTATAGTTCAGTTACCTAAGGGCGGAAATTCGCTGAATATTTTTAAAATAACAAAAATCTGCTATTGTATTGTGGAAGTTTATTTGCCTCACTAACGTTCGGCTAAATAAACTTCAGCTTGGCCACATAAAGTATCACTTTTACTCCGAATAACATATACTATTTTATCCGCAAACGTATTCAGGTAAATTGCATTAATATAAATTTAAAAAAAAGGATGCATCGGCCGGGAATCGAACCCGGGCTACCCGCGTGACAGGCGCGCTCTGAACCCCTGCGCCAACCTCTCTTGTTCAAATAAAGAGCTACTGTAATGATATATGAACATACTGAATCACCCGAGCTAATAGCACACGGCCACCGCAGCTGTCACACCATAACCCACGGCGACAGATGCTCCGATCCGCTGCTTAAAGGTTTATTTAAATTAAAACTTTTTCATACTCTTTTTGAAAATAAAAACCGGCCTACGATATAAGTCTAAAAATTAGCAAAATTTTAAGCCATCATACAATTTAATCGGTCCAGTATCTTCGGAGGAGATAGCGAACAAACATAGAAAGAAAGAAAGAGAGCAACGATTTTGTGTGCTTAGACAGATAAAGTACGCAAACGTTGCTATTTTATCTGCTTAGGCAAATAAACTGCTCAAGTACAGGTCTAAAGAGTAGCTTCAGCACCACATGTAATTACTACATTTGAAAATAAAGTGACCTTTGACATAGGTCGCCAACGGTTGACCTTTCGCCAAAACCAAATAGCGCATGAAGGTGCTCGGGACCTTAGCAACAACTTTGCCCCCTTTCAAAATTTCGATATCTGTAGCCGTTCGAAAGTTACAGGCGATCCAGACAGACACACGGACACACAGACAGACGGACGGACAAAACGTTCGCATAAGTACGCTGAAGCTACTAATAAAGTGACACTTTTACCTTGTCAATAAAGACACATAAGTTGTCACTTTTGTGACGTTTACGGATGAACAATATAATATCTAACTTACCTAGCTTAATTCTAATGGTGTAAAACAAGAAATATCGATGCTAATTGAATTTTTGGCCCGGTATCAAGTCGATATCGCATGCATAAGCTAAACACATTTGATTAAAAACTCACCATTCGCAATTCCCGGTAAAGTATCTGAAGGTGTCACCATACTAAGTAAAAAGAATATAAATGCTGTAACATTGCTGTTACTAAACCTACTAAATCTGAAAGTCGTAAGATTTAAAATTAAACTTTAAGATGATACCAACATCAATCTCATATGTGTATATAAACAACCTAATAAAAAGCTTGATCAACCGTAGAAGCTGTTATAGTAGCCGGAGATCTACACAGCAAAAATACTATATGAAGATGCTGCGCATGAAACCAAAATGGCGCAATGCTATTAAAATACGCTGCAGAAAATGGCTTTCATATCTTAGCACCAGCTGAACCAACCTGTGTGCCTTTTCGAACCGACCACCAACCTGACATTTTGGACATTTTACTTTGTAAGAACTTTACTAGACCTATCAATCAAGTGGTTGTTCTCGAGCTTACATCCGATCATCTGCCGATACTCATCACTTTCGATCAAAATGTAAAAGTAATCAATAAAATCGCTAAGCTGATTAAGGGAATAGTCAATTGGGAAGATTTTCGAAATGACATTGACAACAAAATCAAGTGCCTTACAAATCTAGACTCTAATTCCAGCATAGATAAATCTAGAGATGACTTTACTAAGGCAATTAAAAATGTAATTGAATGTTCAACAACCTACACTGGCAACCAACGCAACTCACTTTCTGAGCACGTACCATGCAACCTTCTTCATCAAATTAAAGAGAAAAATGCGGAGACTTTGGCAAAGCACACGTAACCACTAGTCAAAACACTACTCAACAAACTCACACACCAATTACTACGAGATATGGATTAATATAGAATCGATAAGTATCAAACATATCTATAAGAGCTCCAAGCTAATGATGGTACAATGTGGAAGGCAACCAGGAAAATCTTAAATAAACCACAAACAATGCCTTTTATAAGAACGAATGGAGAAACCTATGAAGCTGATCAAGAAAAGTGCCAAGTATTTGCTGAAACCTGGAAAAGACCTTTACCACCAAAGCAAATACAGGTAATCGGGAGTTTGTTAACCAAACGAACGAGGTAGCCTAAAACATAAATTATGAAAATGGTAACTGTGAAAATCCCGTGTCGCCTTCTGAATTGGAATGTTATATAAACAAAACTCTCCACCACTGTATTTATTCAAGATTGTTGTATCTTAATTAAGAATAGAAAACTTGCTATACGCGTCAATTCAACGTTTTCAGATTGGAAACGTATTGACGCGAGTGTTCCGCAAGGGTCCGTTCTAGGCCCGATACTATTTAATATTTTTACGCATGACATTGAACAACTCGCCATGTTCGCGGATGACACCGCACTCATAATACAGCATGACAATTTGCAAAGTCCTACTGCAGTACTTCAAAATGGTATCAATGAGCTAATCAAATGGTTTAAGAATGGTGTATAACAATAAATCCAACAAAAACGGAGGCGAAGATCTTTACCCTCAAGCGATGTGGCAAACCAGCTCCGCTCACTATACATGATCAAGAGGTAAGATGGAATCCATTAGAAGAGGGTATTAAATATTTAGGTGTATATCTCGACCGAAAACTTCTAGGGGCTATCGCATAAATCGAAAGCTAAATGAAGCATATGCTCGCACTTAGGTATGTTATATCTTATATGAAATCGCAGAATCTCATTAAAAATAGAGTGTGGTTTGCTTATCTATAACTGCATTTTGCGACCTATACTCACTTGCGCCTGGCCAGTGTGGAGTGCCGCATCAAAAACACATATACGAAAAAATAGTTTTCCAAAATAAAGTGGTACGAATGATAACAGGTGCCGATTGGTTCGTGAGAAACATACAAATCCACTACGAACTTAATTTATTAAAAATATCTGCGTTAAATTCTATAAAAACTTGGAAATGTGTCCGAGTACTCACGTGCATCAATTAGGAAGAAAAAATATACATACAAGACTTAAGCGTCGATTAACACAAGCGGGCCGGCCTTGCAACAGCGACTGCAATAGGAAAGGGCAACAAAATCTTTCATAAGAGTTCTATCTGCTTCTGACTTCACGTCGCGCGATATGAAAATTTACACGTACAGGAATTCAGGGTTCCGGAATATCGGTAATGGGGAATGTCTGGCGATTGGGCTTTAACGAAACCAAAATGGGTATGTGCAGTCGGCGTCGATCTACAGGCGATGTAAAGGGAGCTTTTTCCAAGGCTTCGTCAGGAAGAATCTACAGTAATATAATTTACATGCGATGTAACGGAATACTGCTCCAGGACTGAGTCGGCAATGAGCTTTACTTTATTGAATGGTTGCAAACATTTCACGGAAATTCCATGAAATTTAATGAGCCCAGAAATCCTAATTTTAAAATGGCAGGCTACGCTTCTTAAACATCTACAATCACGGGACGATAACGCTCACATCAAACACAACTTTACTCGACTGTCCCTGAGTGTGAAAATAAAATTTTCAGTACGATCTTAATATTGTGTATGCGAATACAATTCGACAATTTCTCATTGTTAATTATGTACAACTTTCAGATTGCAACGTTTGAAGATTAACACCTGCTTATCTTTAACATGCAAGTTATCTCTCAGCTATCTATTTTTACAGTACAGTAGCACAGACAGTTATCTCCACATAAAGCTACTTTAAGATTGTTAGATACTCTTCTTTTTTATCTCCCCAATACTCCTAAACCATATGTCTTCAAAACTTTGCCAAGCAATTATTGACGCATTATTCTGTATGAAACTTAGCATGCTTAATGAGTCAACAACTTTTATTTACGTCTTACAACGCCCACGCATAATTGCGAATATCAAAATAATTAATTTATTCATAAGTGTGTTTTAGTAGTACAATATTTGCACAGTGTTTGAATGTTAGTGGTTAAATTGCGTGGATACTATCGTGATATAAGACGAGGTATACTACACGGGAAGCCTAAAAATCTTTCAGCACAGAGATTTACGAGGCGGTCGAACAATGAGCAAGTCCCGCAGATGTTGCTATTGTTTCAGCTCAGTTTCAGCTAGGAGTTAATTATGCTGCTGACCCTACGACGGGCGTGTTTCTTGTGAATGTAGCTTCAAGCTTTAATTGTTTCTTGCTTAAGTGAAATATGTTTCGCGATACTAAATAAAATTTTTAATATTAATATTTTCAGAAAACTAGGATACTACTAGAACGTTGTTGTTACTGATATGACTTTTCTATACAAGCACAGTTTATGAACAAGGAGAAGAGATATGGTGGCTTTATACAAAGTGGCATTTTATTGAGGAGTTTATAAATAGGCATTAGTAGATGCGATAAAGTCATGCTAACTTGGAGTGCAGCTAAAAACCAATTGGTTTAAACTTAAACAAGTATAAGTTTGTAAATAGCTGGACGTAAGAATAGACTTCATTATATGGTTTTGGATATGTCGCCACCCTACATATAAAAAATATTAATAAAGCCAACGTGTCGGAATGTCGCTATCAACGCATCCGTATTATATATTGTATAATATGGCACTTACCACATGTGGCTTCAATATACTGAAATGGAGATAATTTGATTTCAACCCCAAGAATAGACCACCTATTCTTATTGAACTGAAACGAATGAGAAACTTATCTTTTTAGAAATTACAAACGGTTTCTTTAACTTTATGACTAGTTGAAATTGATTCTTGCCACAGTCATTCCAAGTAATTTCTACAATTTCTGATTTTTGAAAATTTGTTTCAATTTCTTGTGTTCTTTGTTACCAAACTCTGACTATAAAATAAGGAGTAGCAAAGGCTACCGGATTCTCAGCCGGAGCTGGTCGTGTGTCGAACAGAAGACTTAAAGCGTAAGCTGAAACGATGAGTAATTTATGGGCGCCAAGTAGCAGTGACCCAGCACTTTGCTAATCATCAAACCAGACACTACGGAAGGTGCTACTAAGCGATCCTGAAAATTAGAGGTAGCGACAAGGACACACAAATCAAATTCGCAGGCATAAGTAACGAGTATATATAATTTAATAAAATATTAACAGTGCTCGGTAGTATATCACAACAACAACAAATATCACAAACCAGATTTCATATAATATAATATCGTAAAATTTATCACAGATTAAACTCACCAGATTAAATAAATAAAGTCGTAGATCGTAGCAATTCGCATGTATGATCAAACGCGTCTCAAATTTAAGCGGTAGTTAAGGTTTTGTTTTGTTTGTCAAGTTGAAATCAACGCGAAACCCTCAGTTGCAAAAATACATAACTGTACTAGTAATTAAATGTACACAAAACCCATTATTACCCAAGATCTTGGTTTATAGGGGGCGCAATATTACCCGAAACACGCTAAATAAATCTCGCCCTAAAGGGGCGTAATTGCTTAAACAAAGATCGGACTGATTTCGCTGATTTCTTGCAAAATGGGGCCGCACTAAGCCAAATTCAACCGACTGACGGATCTCTCCGCTGAGATCGAGTCTAAAATCGTTCAAATGGGCGTATGCAAGAATTGCTATTACAAAATTTACATAAGGGAAACCTTATCGTCCCTAAGCATCTACCTTAGACACAGCCTGAAGGCTAATGGAGGCTTAAAATGTCAAGTTGCAAATATAAAGATGTAAACAACAAAATAGGTCTACTTTTAGACTGCAGGTGAGTTATCACAACATTAAAGTAAGTTAATTAGCTTATCAAAATCTGGCCGTAGCACAAAGCGCTACAATGAATAATTAAACACACTAAAATGAGGCCCATAAAACACAGGTTAAGTTGGTCGAGCTGAAAACTGCACAAGAACGCAGAATGAATTGCAAAGACAGACCTTGACTGCACCAGGTGACGAACGTGCTAAATCGGAGGCCTACTGCACGATGTCGAGAAAGCCAGGTGTTCCAATGGGCTTCATCGCAGGTAACGCAGAGATCTCGGGCCAGTAAATCTGCTAGCCTGTTTTAGGGACTGGAAATCTCCCAAACTCACAGCCAGCCGACTGCAGCAACTGCCTGGAGAGAGTGCTCTCCAAGAGGGGCCAAATCCATCGACCAAACGCTTCGAAGAGTTTCTGCGCCACATGAACAAACTCGCCGCTCACCAACAGAGATGCGTTAGTTCATACTATAGGACTGCTTCCTAATCTGAGTGCGTTCATCGCCCGTACCAAAGGGGAATTGAGTGCTTTCACCGCCCGTACCAAAGGGAAGCTGAGTGCGTTCACCGCCCGTACCAAAAGGGAAGCTGAGTGCGTTCACCGCCCGTACCAAAAGGGAGCTAAAAGGGACAACATTCTGCCTTAGAAATATAACCAGTAATTGTCAAAATAGCATACCGTGAGATGTTCTGCTCCAAATCGCCCAAGTATTACATGTGCTTGTCAGATAAATTCCGGACAAAAATCCGTGCTTGAAATGTATCACAACAAAAACGTCGGGGACGTCTCCCAGACAAAAATCACACCAAGATATACATTTTCATGCTAGGATGAGCGTGACAAAACCGAATTACAAATATTCGTGCATCGATTAACCAAAGATGCTTTTCACCACATCCATCTTCTGACAACTCAAAATGGCTAATGATAATTTGACAGCTAGGCCCAGAAAATTCCAAATTTGCAGAAAAATCGCATCTGCAACCAACATAGCACGCGTACAACGTGAGGCCTAATCTGCAGTGACTTTACTTGAGGAAATGGGTAACTAAAACTAGGCTATTATAGGGTAAATAGTTAGAGCGAAATGTGCAAAGTGCCTTGAATTAGGCAGGGATAAGGCAAATCGTTAAATTAATACGAAAAGTGACTTTTGGCCCATAACATCTTCACTCTAAATCTTAAAGGGTGGTTCATTCACCGATGTACTGTTTCTAGCAATAATATTTGTGACGTTTTAGTGTTGTGAAAACTATAGAAATAAAACCAGCAGAAACAAATGAAAAAACAGGAATTGTAGATCATCGAGGAGATAGTTACGGAAATGGGGAAAATCATCATTAAATTTATTTATGTATAATTATACAGCAGCAACAATGTATTTAAAATGTATCTTAATGTGGCAGCGATCAGCAACAAATATTGTGACTTCTTCTTCTTCTTCTTCTTCCACTCTTTCCTCTATGGGTTGCTCGTCTTCAACTTCAACAGTTGTTTATTTTCCCTACTTCCAGTTCTAAGGTACCTTTCTTTCATAATATTGTCAACATGGGTTTTTCAGTTCCAAGTCATCTATCCTGTCGCACCCTTTCCAGATGCCGATACCACTTCAAAGAAGGGTGGGTGTTATGCAGCGTCCTAGAAGGAAGCCCTTTGTGACTATAATATTATTTGAAACTGCCTTTCCTGCTTTGAATTATTTCTTCTTCTTCACCCAATCCATTTAAATTAAGGCAATCTTTTGTGCTTTTACTTTATGGCATGTCTTCTTTAGCATTTTTTCTTAATGTGAGTTCAATTTATCATATCCAATTTGATTTGTTTTTTTATGTCCGTTAATATATTCCGTGTTGCTCCTATATGTAGACGTATATATTTCCTCGCATTTCTGCAAGCTAGTGTTTGCTGTAATTATATAATTGCTTTGTCTCTTCGGATTTACGTCCCAGTTTATTTTTATTTTATTACTCTCTAAATCGAGGCGTCAAACCAAGGGATACACTGTCCCCGAAACTATTTATAACGGCATTGCAGTACGCTTTTAAGAAACTCGATTGGAACCTCTAAGGTATAACAATAGATGGTGAAAATCTGAAGCATTCCGCTATGCAGATGACATAGTTATTATAACTAATGAACTGGGAAAACTGAATGAGATGTTAAATGAACTCGACGTAGCATGTACAGAAATAGGCTTCAAGATGAAATTCAAAAACAATTATTCAAAAATAATTCATTTCTCACGGGAGTTGGATCATTAACTTTGTATTATAATTACTTTGTTGTATGATAAATTAACCAGTATCGCAAATGCGTGACTTTGTATTTGACAGGTCAAAATGTAGTGTACTCCAGATGATTTATTCGTCCGCGAAATTCAGTGTAAATTGAATTTATACACCGAAAAAGGCAAGACCACATCAGGTAAATGCTACTAAATATGTGACGTGGCTTCCGGCTAACCTGTTTCGTTTCAGTGATGCAAACAGACGCTCTGATGTGCAACTGCTCTATTTCTGGCAAAACTGGCAAAATCGGCTTTAAACCGCAAATCTAAGGGACGCTATTTCAATTACTCGAATCTGGAAAGATCTGAGCCACTGGAATCATGTTTAACTCCTCGAGAAATGTCGAAATGCCGAATACTACGGGGCTGCTCTTTCTGCTTCCTGTGATATATACCTTTCGAAGTGGTGTTCCGTTGCTGGCTCGCACAATGAAAAGACGCCACAGCTATTACAAGCTTGGTGACGACTTCCTTCTCCAAATTTCTCTGGCCAGGCACTCCTGAAGACCTTCTGCAAACCTAGCACACCCAATTCTTGCTTGCCGATGTCTGGGATCAGTCAAAAGGGGCTCCGAAGTTGGTCGCACTAGGACGAAACCTTGCTGGGTTATTTCTCTTTACTGAGAATTGGTATCACTGGGAATATTAGCTACAAAGATGCACTACACAATGGTGACTATGATTAAACACAATTTTGGCTTAACAAATAACTTTCTTTATTAATAATTTTTAAAAACTGGGAGCTCAACTAGCCCACAGCCTAAATGTTAGAAGCCTCTATCTGATCTTCTTCGTTAAACAATTGACATTCTAGTTTCCAAATAATAACGATCTACATTTGTTTATAAGAAATAAGGTTTGGTTTACATGTTTACTTATCGACTATAGTTTTGATGGAATGTTCTTGCTTAATTACTATAATGTTTTTTTCTTTGAAATTGTTCACGTAGCACTTTGCTCTGCTTTTTGTGAACTTGGCTTTAATTGCGCATATTCACATGAGTTTATTTAGTACTGTATCACTCTCTGTCTTCCAATAGGTTGCCTTATTGCTCTTTGCAATTTTTAATTCCTCGTACGACTTTGCTTCACCTTTCAGTTACCTTGCCGTTTGCGCTCATACAATTTCTGTACTTCGCAAAATGTCTTGCATTATTTTAAAATTGATAACATTGTTTGGCGTTATTCAACTCAACCCTGTCAGCTATATAATTCAAGCTGAATTCGCCATTCCAAACATTAATTATGACTGAAGCTCTGAACGTACCTCTTCTGATTTCTATCTTATCTCATGCCAACCGTTCTTACAGAAATTATGATTGCTACTGCTCATATCAAGTGCATTTACGAGGGTCGTTTTTTTTCAACGTCCGATGGGCAACAACAAAAAGACCAGCGCATATAAAACAATGATTTTATTACTAAAAGTTAGGTACACATATGGTTACTTTTTGACATAATCACCTTGGAGATTGAGGCATTTGTCGTACCTGTAGACAAGCTTCCCAATACCCTCTGCATAAAATGTTGCCGCCTATGAATTAGAATGAGTCTTGACGTTGTCTGGAAGCTCCTCATTATTTTGGAAGCGCTGCCCTCTTAGCCACTTCTTCAGTTCAGGGAAACCATGCAAGTCACTTTGCACTAGGTCGGGACTGTATGCCGGGCGATCGAAAATATTCCTTTGAAATTGCTCAAGGGACCGGTGGACTACAGCAGCACTGTACGGGCGTCCGCCCGGCACCTTGAGCAATATGGGATATTTTCGATCACCCAGCATACAGTCCCGACCTAACGTCGAGTGATTTCCATGTTTTCCCTGAACTGAAGAAGTGATTAGGAGGGCAGCGCTTTCAAAATAACAAGGAGCTTCCAGACAACTTCAAGACTCATTCTAATTCATTGGCGGCAACATGTTATGCAGAGGATATTGGAAAGCTTGTCCGCAGGTACGGAAAATGCCTCAATCTCCAGCTGATTATGTCAAAATTTAACCATAAGTGTACATAACTTTTAGTAATAAAATGTGTTTTATATGCACTGGTCTTTTTGTTATGGCCCAGCCGAGGTTGAAAAAACGGCCCTCGTATTAATGTAAAATACTGACTTTCTTGCAATAAATGAAATAGTTAATTCTGTGCGCATTTTGAACTTACTCATTCTTGTGTTAACTAGACAATGAACATTACTGTGTACAGTAAACCATTGCTATATCTTGGACATGAACTAAGACTGAACAGAGAGAATCAAACAAGCGAAATGCAAATAAGAATAACTTTGGCGTGGGCTGCATACGAAAAATCTGTGATATATTTAAAGTGACATTCTCATAAGCCTGAAAACAAAAGCATTCGACAATGTGTTCTTCCGGGTTTGGTATACAGATCCAAAACATTAACTCTGACCAAAAGAACATCTAAACTAAAAGTGGCACAAAGACGGATGGAGAGATCGATGCTGGGAGTAACTTTGAGGGACAAGATCAGAAATTAAGATCTGCGGAAAAGAACTGGCGTTACAGATGTTATAATACGCATAGCTAGTGTAAAGCGGAGATAGGCTGGGCATGTTGCCAGACTTAAAGATATGAGATGGACACGAAAACTACTAGAATGGAGATCGCGAGTAAATAAGCGAAGCCAAGGAAGGCCGCCAACGCGCTGGACTGATGATATAAACAGATTGGCTACAAACAGCGCAAAAGAGAGATAAATGGAACCGCCTAGGGGATGCCAATGTTCAACAGTGTACAAAGTAAATGGCTGGGTGATGATGATGATGATGATGATTTTCTCTTCCCTCATTTGTACTTCTCTCGCCTAAGACGAAGAAAGCACTGTAATTGCAAAAAATTACTTTCCGTAGTTTCTTCAGATCTTGACGTTTCAGGATCCCTAGATGACGAGAAACAGGATTTCTCAATTCCATTAGTCTGTCTGTCAGTCTGTCTGCTGTTGCCGTTATAACGCAAAACTATTTGTTAGAGAAATACGATATTTTCCATGAGGATTATATGCCTTCCTGGGATTACACCGTGAAAATTGTGGTAAATACATATACACAAGGTGAGCGAGCACCAAAAAAAAAATTACTTCTGCCTATTTTTGCTTTAACTCAAGAATTATTAGTTAAATGAAAGTAATATGTTGCACATAACTCAGGTTTTTACCATTGACGAAGAACGGCATATTTTGGACACAACCTATAGAATAATTTTGCTTATTTTTGCTTTAACTGAGAAACAAATAAAAGTACATAACTCAGACTTTACTCTTGACGAAAATGGGACCCAGCAAATCCAGGATAAATCTCGTAGAGTAAAAAATGGGGCTACATCGCTGAGACCCAAACTGTCCCGTGTGGCAGCGTGGATCGGTCGTGGAGGTCGCATTCGCAGGCGCTGAAGTTCGAATCCTATCACCAATAACTTTTTTTTATTTGAAAATAGATGTACACAATTCAGATTAATAGGCATTTTTTTCTATTATTTTTCCTATGCAGAATATATCTTCTGAGTAGGACCTTAACGTTCTAAATGCGTATTGTTCTTCCACTAAATCTGTAATATTTTGTGGTTACTAGTTTTGATTATTCATCCATAAATTCTTTTTATTGTTGGAATAACGCTGAGGCCCCGATAATTGGCAGTTTTTCTTGTCTCATTCTTTAAATATCGACAAATATATGCTGTTTTCCATTATAGTGAAATTGTTTTCTCATTTCTAATTTTCCGTAGTATCTTGGTTGACATTAACTACCTATTTTTCTCCATATTAATATTGTTCTATGTGAACTTCTTCAGGTTCTGGCGCTCTGTGCTCTGTTTCTTACTAATTGTGTGTTTACCTCTTGTTCTATGTTGTTCTATATTTTGTGTTGCTTCTTTTACTATACCGATGGTGCCATAATTAAATATAACGGCAATGAAATAAAATGAACAAGAAAATAGAAGACGATGCATGAGTAAGAAAGGGATAAAGATAGAACCAAATATTTGAGTGTACTTGACGTTCATCTTAATTATGGCATATGTCAACTAATTAAGCCTATTGAAATAATTTTGTATGACTCTTTCTTACTCAAGCATTCTGTTTTCTTGTTTATGCTATCTCATTGCTGTTACATACCGGGTGACCAGTCATTTAAGAAACAAATTTGCCTAAATTAGAACTCTAAATTATGAGAGGGCGGGAGGTGGGGGGGTAGACTGACAGTCCTTATGCTTTAGTTAGACATGTCATTTATTCACTAAACATTAACAGCTTACCATGTTCGCTCATGAAGCCGGTGATTCGGTATAATTATGGTCCCATCGGTATATTTTTCTCTATTTTCTTGGAATAGTTGCCTATAGTGTCCAATTAACTAAAAAAATACCGGGTGACCATAAATGGTTGTGATTTTTTTTTACGTTGCCACTGTTTATGTTGGTGGCACTGTAAGTCTATGTCAAATTCGAGGTTAGCAGGTTAGGTTTTCGTCAGTTTGTGTCAAAACTGACGTAAAACCTAACCTGCTAACCTCGAACGCGTGTGCGTAATTTATTTAATGAGAAAGACACCAGCTTAAAATAAAGCTTATAATATAAATATTCGATTTAAATGATAATAAATACTGGTATGTGCCCAGAAAAGGTGTTTTAACAATAGATGTGGCAACAGAAAGAATTTAGTATAAGAAAATGAAAATGTTAATGGCGTGAGCTTGAAGCATAACCAGCAGGCGTTGCTGACGGCGGTACGAGGTAGCAGACGGATGTAGCAGGTGCAAAGTCAATTTTGCCAAATGAAAGAAAAATAAATTGAGCTGGAAGAACGAAAAGTCCAGAGTGTAAGTGAAAATTAAAAATTATATAAACAAATACCAGATTTAAGCAAAAATTAGAAAGTTAAAAAAACTGAATTGCAAATTTGGACAACGATAAAATTGATTAAAAACAAATATCAATACACGTAAAGAAAAGTAGATTTAATAAAGTTAATAGGGTTCAAGAGAAAGGTTTAATAAACGATATAACAGAAAACATTAATTATAGCATCATTAAATTTAGTTTCATGTTGAAATACAGAATTAATTACGTGAAGTTGAATTTAATACTAAATTTTTAACTAAAGAATATTTTGATATAACTTATTAATATTGAACATGCAGATTTATCTTATATATATTTCTAAAAGTCCTGACTGACTGACTCATCAACGCCCAGCCCAAACCCTTGGACCTAGAAAGCTGAAATTTTGCACAGAGGTTCCCTTTATGATGTATACAAGGAATAAGGAAGGATATTTCGAAATTCAACCCCTAAAGGGGTAAAATGGGGGTTCCAATTTTGTATGGAAAAATAATATTAAATAGACATTTCGACTTGAAACTTCGTAGGAGTACTCCTAAAAACAAATAAGCAAACACGTATTTCGTGATTTTCCGAAAATCAACCCCTTAGGGGGTGAAATGGGGTAAGTAAGCCTAAAAATCGATATGGATGTCGTTATTGAGGTTTATTGGGACGTTGATTGCGAAAATGGCATTTATTTTTAAGTCCAAGACGGTGAACATGACATAAGGGAAGAAACGGGACGGGACGGGACTAGACTGGACGGAACGGGACGGACTGGACGGGACGGAACTGAGCGGGACGGGACTGGACGGGAAGGGAAGGGACGGAACGGGATGGGACGGGACGGGGCAAAGCGGGACGGGGCGGGGCGGGACGGGTCGGGGCGGGGCGGGACGGACGGGACGGAAAGGGAAGGAAAAGGATGGGATGGAAGCGGAGAGGATGGGATGGAAGGGGAGGGGCGGGACGGGACGGGAAGGGACGGGACTGGACGGGAGGGTAAGGGGCGGGACGGGACGGGACGAGAAGGGTCGAGACGGGGCGGGGCGGGGCGGAACGGGATGATACGGAAAAGAAAGGGAAGGAGTGGATGGAAAGGGAAGGGACGGGACGGGACGGGAAGGGACTGAACAGGAAGGGACTGGACGGAAAAGGAAGGGACGGGACGAAAAGGAACGAGACGGGACGGGACGGAAAGGGAAGGGGAGGGAAGGAATGGGATGGAAGGGGAGAGGCGGGACGAGACGAGACGGGACGGAACGGGACGGGACGGGACGGAATGGGACGGTACGGAGACGGGGACGGAGAAAGGCACGGGGACGGGGATAGGATGGGATGGGATGGGATGGGATGACAGAAAATAATTAGTCATTATTTAATACACAAATAACGAACCTCGCGCGAACGAAGTCGCGGGTAAAAGCTAGTAATAAATAAATATCAATTGCCTCATATCAAAGTGTCATGAGTATTTATTATGTATGTTCTAATTAAATTCTGCAGTAACCCAAGGAGATTAAGAGTCGAACAATAAATTTGTTACAAGTGCATAATCTAGCTGTAGACTAAGAAAAATAAAGTTAGAATATAATGTGATAAGACCCTGAGATTAAATAATTCATAACAATTAATCTCAATTAAATTAAAATAATGTCATAGAGTATCTGCCACCCAATAACTTACAAATTCCATTAAAAAAAACAATAAACACTGTAAGTTATTCAAGATAGTAGGCCACTCCATGCAATAAGGAAATTTTGTAGACATTTCTACAGGGAGTGGTCCAATAATATTTCAGTCACATATAAATTATGCGGGAGAAAAATGCATGGTGTATGATTCATAGCTAAGCTCTTACTTTCAAATATATTGATCCTAACATGCATAAAGTGGTAGCTACTGTTATTTTGTAGTTGGTTATGTAAAAATGAGCTTAATTTATAAAATGAGAAAGGAACTTTTGAGGTATTGTGTAATGAATGGAGAAGTGTTTAATTAATGGAAACTTAGTTTGTAAGAACTGGTTGCAAACTATGTGTCTCAATAGGGTTTTGTTAATTTTTTCTTATAAACTGCTATTTACAGTGAATTACGTGATGTTGTGGCGAATTAATTTAGTGCAACTTCACTAAAAGCATTTTGCATATTTCTACACAAATTCCAGTGTTTTATCTTTGAGCTTTGACCAAGTACAGTAGCCGATAGATATGTGAACTAATTAAAATCAAGCATGTTCATTGAGGCGAGACGTTCACTCAATCAAACGTACATTTTCAAATAGGTTTGTTATATTGTGTAACTCAAATACATTTCAGAAATGTATAATGATATATACAAACATTTGTAAAACAAATTAATGTTGTTACATGAAGTCGCTAACTAATTTTGTCTAAATCATTCTTGTAAGCAAATTGTTAATTTAATCAAGTATTCACTGCAGTGGTTACTGTAAAATAAAAAGGGTACATAGAGCTTGAATTTTCGAACTAATTTCCATTTTGTTCTTTAAAACAATTTCACTTCAAATATTACCCCTTAAACATGATGTTCAGCTTTCAATTTAATATTTGCAAGTGAGCTATTGGTTATTACAGAAAATAGCACTTCAAACAACGTCTACCAAATACCTGAATGATAGCTAGAGGTAATTTGATATAACAAGGAAATGTACGTTGTAAATACTGCCACAGTGGAAATATAAAATTTGTTCAAAATCCGATGTTAATGTATGAAATATGAACACGAAACGAAATGTAAAGGTCAAAAATATATCTAGATTCAGATCTTAAAATGTAACAAAGATATCAAGCTACGAGTATGTTATAAATAAATGCGTGGTTATATCTTTAAATAGAACAGGAGAAAATAAAGGATCGTTGAGATACTTGAACTTTTACATTTCTTCCTATAACTCCTTTAGAAACTGAACAGTGTTAAAGTGATATTAAGGTATAAATGGCAAATGTCGAAGAACAATGCTCTAACCCGTGTCGTCTGAATTATTTCTAGGAATATCTAAAATGAAAAAACTCATTTTATTGGAAAATTAAAATCAAATTACAGTTCTGCTTCAGCTTATAGTTTTACTAAAATTAATAAAGTTGGAATATGTCAAAGTCAGTTCGACGAAACTTTAATTCACAGTCCGACATTGAACATCTCATTTTTTTAATCGATAACTCGAAGAGCCATCTGGCATTATTTGCTGCATCTAATTCAGTTTTACAGGGCGTAACTAAGGAAAATGTTACTGTAGGCAAGCCAACATTTTTGCGCCTCTCAGTACACTAACGATAGCGGTGACGTAAAATACTTATTTTAGTGACTTCTGCATTTATTTCAGTATGTATGATGTATATTGACAACAAATAGGTAGATATTCAAAACTAAATCCAACAATTTTAATGTAAAAGTTTTAAAAATAAACAACTAACTATTAAAATAATATATGCTAAGGTTAAAATATTTGGTAGTTTGTAAAGGTGCATTATTTTTAATTTTTGGTTACTATGCTTACCATTTCTGGAAAATTTTTAACCTTAAAATATAATGCAATCGTGGCAAATAGAACCAAAGTGGAGGTGCAACTAATGTACCGCGTCGAAGCATGTGTGCTGATCAGGGATAGAACTCCAATCGGGGCAGAATTTTTGGAGTTCTTGCACTGGCGCGCCGTATGTTTGTCAAAGCATCCTATTTTTCGGAATTATTGGCGTATGCGATTATTCGAAGCAATAATTAATTATAATAGGATGAGTTGCAACAATGCGGTGCTATGCGTATTCTTAGTTAATGCGTCAGATAATAGCTACTGTAGAATGCACGTGTTAGTTGCTTTCATCATGTTGGTAGCTTTTTTTGGAAACTACAGCAAACGATAGATTGCAGAGGTTCTTGCTCGTGATGGATGATTACATGATAATTAAGGAGAGTGAAGACATGTTGTTCCAGCTAGGGATCCCGCAAAAATATGTTGCTCCGGCTAGTGGTTCTGCAGCGGGTAGCAGCCGAGCGGATTTACCGATTTAAAGTAAGTGCTGTGATGTGAAAGATCAGTAGACATCGGAATCTTACTAATTCTATACGGGTTCAACAATAGTTAAAGATGAAGGTGCTAGAGGGACGACCACTCCCGGTCAGTCCAATTATGGTTTCATTATTTTAATATAACACAAAAACGCGTCTAACACAAAATAAAATATAAATAAAATTAAATAAAAAGACAAAAATATAAAACAATAATTCCAATAACGGGAGTAAATATTATATTATGAATTCAACAAAACATATATTGTTTCCTTATATATAAACTAACTGTAGTCTGCGGCGCATGCCGAATTTAAAGTTTTGCACGTTAGTGTGAGGTACGTGCAGATCTTCCTGCCACGAATGCCACCCAAGCTAGCGTAGGGCGGCGAAGACGGAAGATCGATTTGTAAGGGTGTAGTTAAACGTAGCGTTTGGGTGCATTCAGCAAGCCAGTAATAAACATTCTTTATTATTAGATGAAATATACTTCTGCTCGTAGTTTTAAAAAACACAACCAATCGGCATAATAAATAACTGTTTTTTGCGATAATATCCCTATTAAAAGTAATGAAAATAGTAAACCGTTGAATAAAGCCTTCGTACTTTTATCGTTTTAACATGGCATATAGTATTGTGCTTTATTATAAAGGTATGATGCGTGTTCGGCCTGCGTGTCTGCCTGTCTGCGTCTGTCACGTTTTTATTGTTGCCAGTCGGGAGCAGTTTGTTCGCATTACAAATCAGATTCCCTGTAGAAACACGGGTTCGTATCCCACAAAATGCGATTTTTACCTTTCTTTGTGAATTAATGTAATTCGCATTACTAAGCGTTTTTTCTTACTATTTCAGTTTTATTAGAAACAGTAACAAAATAATGGGAATTCGAATAAAAAACATAAAACGCAATTCTAAGTCCAGAAGATTATGCTTAGTATCGTATGAACACAAAACATAAATAATAATAATACTTAAAGGTACTTTTCGTACCTGTCACCTAACCTTAAAAGTTTAATTTATTGGTATTTATTTTAGCTAGAAGTTGTTCTACCTTGTTTTTTGCATATTTTTAAATATAGTGTTTGTTACGGTCTTAAACTGACTTTACGACACCGCACCGGCTCATACAATAACGAAACGGCCGGCGCGTGCCGTAAGGGACGAAATCGGGACGAAAGTTCTCCTAGGCCGCCACCCACGCCGCAACAAGTTAGGCCGAGCTAGACTTTCAGTGGAGATGGGCGGGTCCTTTAACGAGATTATCTGAGGGTAACGGCCAGAGGGTCGGTAAATAACGATAAAATAATGAGGGCGCCACCAAGCCTGTCTTCAAGTATTCAAGATACTCCGTCGATAAGAATTCTCATGAGCTGCAAGCTCAAATATCAATTTCGTGATCGCAAATACTGGAATGGTAATATTGGGACTCTTTGGGCCGAGACTGCGCAACCACTGGACCTACCTGCACGCTCTTATCTCTCACGTCTCACCGTACACCAATCTTTACACTGTAAAAGGCGCTATCTGAAACAAAGCATGCACAGGTCGAATAGGAATAATACGTCCCTTAATTAAATATGCGTCTATTGGTCGATAACTACATCTGGGTAGCAAATCGTGCCGCCAAGCTTATGTTATTTCTTACGTTAAGCACCAGCTGATGGACGCGCTATGCTAGTAAACAACACACTATGGGTGGCCGGCCGCAGTGGGCTCGACACTTTACAGATTAGAGTACAGTTTAGAAATACGCACTCCGGAAAAGGGCGAGTTAGTTCGCGATAACAGACGCCGACCTGCAAAGGCAACGGGAGCAGTGTAGCTAGCAGCAAAGCACGACGCCGCACAAATGCGCGACGATTTAATTGAAGGCCTAACTCGTTAGGCAGCGGGGCAGCGTGACTGCAATATTTGACCAGGAAGGGGGGCTAACATAGCCTCACTAAAGCATGCGAATTTGGAATAGTTGCCAGCCCCTACTACGTCGCCCACGCAGTCGTTGGCTGCGGTTAACACCTGATAAGCAAAGCACAAAGCCCTCGCAAACATAAACAAAGGGCTCGAACAGATTAGGGCGCGCCAGGCTCAGCACGGCGAGGCGTTGATTCCATTTATGTATTAATCGGTACAATATAGCGAAGCTCGCGCACCTAACGTTACTGAATTAAAAGTTAGCACAAACGTAGCACCAAAACATAGGCGCAGAGTTCTTTAGCTATTTAGGCGATGAAACGCGAAACCCGCGCACATGAAATTACTAGCAGGCTACCAAAGTAGCATCTTGAAGCATGGTAGCCTCAAGCCGGCACTAAAAGCCGCGACAAGCAAGCAAAGGGTATGCATCCGCCCACACAAAGTTGAGCACAAAAGCAACACCGCTCGCACAAGCGACAGTTAACATGTTTAAATGGTTGTAATTACAAATACCTTAGTCCGTAGACGGTCAATGAGAGTTGCTGGCAGAAGGCGACAGTCTGTGGCAGCTAAATCGCCGAAACACGGCATCTGGGGTAAACGGGCTGGAATCCGCCAAGATGGCGGCGTTAGGATGCTCTCCTGAGAGCACACTTACGGCAGCAAAGAGGCCTACTTCGTCCTGCCTAGAAAGATCCTCGAAAACAGAGAGTTGAAAAGGGAAAGCCCCCTTTCTCACAAACGCAGAACTGGCCCCGTGAAGCCCATCACACACCCACGCTTTGACGTAAAGACTTGCCACTCGCACAATCACACGCGACCTCTTAAAGGCGAAACAGTTTATGGCATATTCGCTGAAACAGCACGGGAAATAGGAAGGCTTTCACAGCAACGGTGCTAACAAACAACGACAATTTACACAACATTCGCTGGAACAGCACGAGACGGGAAAAACAGGCTGGCGTCCCCGCCAATGGCGGGCACGCCGCGAAACGGCACACTCTGCGACTTCTTCGATCAACGGCCCTCGGCTGAATGCCCAAGCAAGCAGTGTCACGACCCCTGCAGTGGCGTGAGCCAAAACGGCGTTACCACGTGACCCTCGACAGCCAATGGCGATGCGCCCAATGAAACAAATAAGTTCTGGTAACGAAGACCTCACGGCGTGATTTCTAGAAGGTTCGGAATTCTTGCGAGCGATAACACACGGCTGCCAAAGTACTAGCAAAGGGGTGCTCCAACTGACGAGAAATACTGCGTTTGGGGCCAAATATGTGCAAAATCATTATTATGGAATTAGGCGATGGAGCCAAATAAGTAACTAAAAGGGTTTAGCATACGGGCACGCTGCCCTAAAGCCTAGGTGGCTAATTAAAATACCAAAATAACCTGACATGTTCAAATGAGATAATTTGTAAGAGGTCTCTCTATTGATATTAATCCTGTGTGAGACACTCTGTTTTGACATATAATTGACTTTAGAAAGTTCGTAATTTGTTATAATTTAGAAAATGATCAGATTGGGAGCAATTCCCATAATTATAATTAGCATTATTTAGGGTAAAATCCTTAATATTACAAATTAATTTGTCCGTAAAATTGACCACTCCTTGATTTGTTTTTGTTTCATTAGTATGAAAGAAATATTTTTCCCACTGCCATTTTGGCGCCCATGGTCGCTTGCGCTTGTAGGCAGGGGCCTACTCTGCCTATACCTAGTTACGGCCCTGCAGTTTTAGATATATTAACACAAAGATAATGCATGCTGAATTGGTGCCAAAAGTTCTTTAAAATAAGCTATTATCAAATACCTATAAAGCTACTCCTTCAAACTTAATGAGCTAGGGAAGACCGAATGCTTATTTCTTTTTATGATGTGTAGTATATTAGATGCAGTATAAGCAACGTTGATATAATAATAATTGGAGTAAATATCTTTTACTCAACCTTTTTAAAGAGACTAAAATAGGATTTATCCGATAACGAAAATGCAGATTTATTAAATATAACGTTGGATTAAACAAAAAGAAGATACAGCTTACAGTTTTTTAAGCGGTGGTAGTAAATTACAAAGTTTCACAAGAGTTGATACAAAAATTATTCCTCGAATCCGAATCAACCATTTATCGAGACAGAAATTCAGCTATTTCTGAGTCACCTTTGAAACTTTTGCAAGGGCATCATGGGGATTTCAAAATTACATGCCTCATGTTTTTTTAACATTGAAAATGTTTAACGAATTGGAGATGTGACGCTAGTACGGGGGTCTTCTAGCGATTTGTGTGACGCTTGAAAAATGCGTAGTTTTCACGAATTTTTGCAATTTGTACGTACTGCAGGTGAATGTTGTTGCTGTCATTTTGAAAATCTCGTCAAGGGCCAACTTTCTAGAGAGATTGTGAAAATGTACGATTCGAGGAAGCGAAAATACGGCGGTTAAAACGATTTTTTGGACAGGAAAGCGTTCGGTGCTGTTACATCGCATACCTTTTGAAAGATCCAAATGTGATTTGGGGCTAGTTGGAAAGAGGATGAATCAACGCTCATCGGAAGCGCTGGATTTTGGCGTCTGCGATGCAGGTGGGCGAAGTTACAGGGGTAGAAAGCTAAGATGCATTAGTAGCAAATTGGATGTTCGCATAATATAACAGGGGGAAATAAAAACAATCGAATTTTGTTTTTGGTAGTACATATAAGGATGTATCTGTGGGTTTTTAAGGATTTTGCGGCTCAGGTTGATTTAGGGGTTCCAAAATGGAGAAACGGATTTAATTATCAAAAAAATTTTAAAATTATTATTTGTGTAAAATGCGCTGTTTGCAGACTTTCTACTGGTCGAATTTAGTTTTTAAGAGAATTTGGGAGGTGGGATTTGCCGGATCAGGTGGATATGAGGATTGCAAAATGGGAAAAACATTATAATTATCAGAGAAATTTTAAAATTAATATTTGTGTGAAATGCGCTGTTTGGAGACTTTCTACTGGTCGTTTTAATTCTTTAAGAGAATTTGGGAGGTGATAATTTGACGGCCCAGGTGGATTTGGAGGTTGCAAAATGGCGAAAACAGTTAGAATTATCAGAAAAACTTTAAAATTTTGGGGTCCAGGTGGATTTGGGGGTTTCAAAATTGGGGAAACGTTAGAATTATCAGAAAAACCTTAACACGAATATCTGTGTGAAATTCGCTTTTTGGAGGTTTTCTGCTGCTCGATTGCATTTTTTAAGAGAACGCGGAATGTGGGGAATTTTGCAGCCCAGTTGAACTTGGGGGTGGGAAAATGGGAAAAACGTATAATTATCGGAAAAACCTTAAAATCAATATTTGTGGGAAATTCGCTGTTTGGTGATTTTTCCTCAATTGTATTTTTTAAAAGAATTAAAAATGTGGGAATTTTGCGGCCCAGGTGGATTTGTGGCTTGCAGAATGGGAAAAACGTTATAATTATCAGAAAAGCCTTAAAACTAATATGTGCGTGAAATTCTCTGTTTGGAGACTTTCTACTGGCCAATTGTATTTTTTAAGAGATTTTGGGTTGTGGGAATTTTGCAACCGACGTGGATTTAGAGATTGCAAAATGGGGAAAACGATATAATTATCAGAAAAACCTTAAAATCAATATTTGTGTGAAATTCGTTGTTTGGAGGCTTTCTACGGGTCCGTATTCGGGATGTGGGAGTTTAGCGGCTCAGTTGGATTTGGGGGATACAAAATGGTGAAAACGTTAGAATTATTAAAAAAAAGTTTAAATCAATAGTTGTGTGAAATTCGCTGTTTGGAGGTTTTCTACTGGTCGATTCTATTTTTTATGAGAGTCGGTGATGCGGTTGTGAGGGGGGGGATTAGCCTATTTTCTCATTTTTAAATAATGAAAATATGCAGTTTTTTTACTCTGGCCATTTGTGAAATTGCAAGTAAATAGTAAATAGCGTGTCGGACTGTATTTTATTCTAACATAAATAATATTGCGTTGTTTAAGGTCATTGCTGCGCTGCACTTGTTTGCAGAGTGGTAGTGGCCACTGGCACGGTTGGAATGTAGTGTCAGCTGTTTGTACTAAAACTTAATTCGCGATTGGAATAGACAAAATTGATGGACACACTAACAATATAAATACGATACATATGGACATATACGGAAAATGCGAAGTTACTTAGTTTATACAATGTAAATGCTCTCCATACAAAAAATCCGTTTAAAATATATTTATTGAAATAAACTAAAATTACATATCGATTAAGCAACTCCAAGGTCTAATCACATCTAATTCTTTTTTCACACTACCCTGTTCCTTCTATTAAAAGCACCTACGCTCCAGTTCTTATATTTGCTACTAAAGCACGTTTCATGAGTAAACAAAATAAACTATGAATAATAATAATATGTCATCTTTATCTAATTGCATATTAATATTAAAGTGTACAAGATGCTGAAAATGTTTAAAACTGTAGTACGTATTATTTATTAATGATCTGCTATGCAGTAGAATTTCACAGTAACGTTTCTCGTGGCGTATATAAACCATAATAATACAGATGTGACCAATTTTAACACTTTTTTATTTCTATCCCTTGTAATTTTTTCAGATTTTGGAAATTTTATGCCAGACTTGAAAATTAGCAAAATTTATTTTCAATGCATTAACGAAGGTTGGTAAATTGCAACTTCTGTAAATTTTTTTTAAATTTAGAGAATAATAAGATACCATAGGATGCTCCAACAGGGTTAAAAAGTAAGAACAGAATGTGTTTGTGGTACATGAAACGATCCATTGTCCTGTTGCAAACCATCCCACTTTTAGAATATGCAACCGTATGTTTTCGAGGATCTTTTGTAGACATTTTTTAGAGCTTGTTCTACCCTTCTTTTACTCTCTACTCAGTCTTCTTATTTCAGCTTTGGACGTAGACCTCCTCGAATTTTTTTACCGACTTAGATATCTGCCAATTCTGATCCATCCCAAACTTTCAACGTTCTTTCTGTCACCAACCCAACGTATTAGTGGTCTTCTCCCGCTATCCATTGGTTTTTGCTATTTTTTGTGTATCTTTCATAATGGTTTAACATTTTGAATTCCCATTGTGTTATTTTCTCTGTGTTCTCTATAGCTTTTCTCTTGTTCCTAGAAATCATTAATTATTTGTCCTTTAGGATTAACCCAGTCTTTACATATTTCGTTGTGCTTGTAGGTGTAGTTATTCACATGGTTACACATTTCTTTGTGAAGACATATTGTAAGGAAGGAAAAGTATTCCTGTTAGAAAGGGCGACCTTACCTGTTGACGAAAGTTATATTTGGTATTTGGTCAGTTGGTAAATATCGGCCTAGGTCGGTAGCTAGCCGTGAGAGTCGGGATTCCAACGAAGCCAAAACCCTATGCTTAAAAAGGAATGAAAAAATGGGCGCCAGTAATACTCCTTGGATTGGACCTCCCCAAGGTTGTGCTACACCAGACTTTCAATAATACTAATAGTGTAGCTAATTTTCAGGCTTATTTCAACAATTTAGCGGTCAGTACTCAAAATTCGCAGCACTCAAAAGCAGTAAAATTAGAACAATAACAATCAGCCGTACAATTCACTAAAAGCATACATATAAAGCAAATTGTTTGTGTACCTGGATAAATTATGTTTAGACATGTTACATGTTACATGTTAATTTCAGTTAAAAATGTAGCGTGGCTAACAATAAATGACTATTTACCTGAATGCTGAGTCATATTAAAATTGTTTTCCCATGCCCACACACATTCACCCGGTCGTTATCAAAGCGTGTTTGTTATGAAAAAATGTAGAATTCCCAGTTATACAGTGGGCTAAATATGTAATAGAAACTACTGAAAATATGTCATTTTGACCTAAAAATTATGGACAATTTATTGACTTGTCAGTTGCCACAATAAAGCTGTCATTGTTTAAGTTGCAAAAATGTGCATTTTTCTAGCCGTGGTAAACTAGCGCACATAACTCGCTCGAAAGTGTATCGTACGCTCATATTCGCCTCGTTTCTCAAATATACTCGCACTATATACGCGACTTTCGCAGCTTTTTATGTAATATACTACAAATGCATAGTAATTTAAAGATCCAAAAACAATAATAACGGGGTAAGTAATGCGCAATGCTAACGGAACACCGCGTAAGCTGAATTTTAAGCACCCAAAATATGAAACGGTCAGGAAACACTAGGTTATAAAGCCTTATAAAAGCTGTTATTACCCTCTAATAAATCCATGTGTAAACAGCTGATTAGGTAAGATCTATTTGCGCGCATCCCTAACAATATAATTTGAAGTAATCAGATCAAATCTATAGCAGTAAATAAAAAGTTTACGTAGGCCGTATATTAAACAAGGCCAAAATCGGCAGCTCAATTTTGATACCAAAACAACTAACCTTTATGATAAAATGGAAATCTAATTAAGTGTTAAATTGTCATGTATCGACAACCAGGTAAGTAAACATGCGAACAACGCTGCACGTGGTTGTCTCAAGAGTAAAAACACAAGAGCTTTTTTTATGCAATAAATTTCTCTTTGCGACGCAATAATTTTGCCAAATCAACAATTTTACGAGAAAAACTGACATAATGCCGAGACCGAAGGTCGAGCGATTTTGTTAAACGCCAGGTTTCCAGCAAAATTACTGATGGAAAAATTTTTAGTGAAAAACAAATTTAACCTTAAAAGAAAAGCTCGAATGTTTTTTGACAAGATAAATTAACGACAGAGTATGTGAATGAATAACAACAATAATTATCTTTATTAATACAATTACATTATTTGAATGAACAGTTATTAAATACACAATTGTTATAAACTGTTTGGTTTGGTGTACTGATATCAACATTTTCGGCCGTTATTATCAACTTTCGTTAAATCTAGAATTAGTTAAGTAACCTTTGGCCTCGCTGTCTGTGTTACCAAAGAAAATCAAGTTAGATTTAACTAAGCAGCATTTAACCATAGATTGGCAATGCTGGCAATAAAAACCTTAGATGTATCTACTTATTCTAACCACAAATAGTATATTATTATATGAGCGATTAGGACAGCCATTATTCACGAAGATGACATTTGCGCCACAAGCCGAAGGCGCGTGGCGCAAGTCATCTGAGTGAATAATGGCCATAATCGCGAATATAATACGATATTTTATCTACTCCTTTGCAATAGGAGACTTGTGTTCATATTTCCGAATTTTGACAGCTGTTAACTTCAAAACTCATTGAATAATAAGAATGAATTCTGTGATTGGCTACAACCTATTGAATAATGAAAATAGAATTTTCTGATTGGTTGCAATTTGCAAGCTATTGAATAATGAAAATAGAATTTTATGATTGGCTGCAAACCGTGAATTATGAATCATAATTCATGGCCATTGTGCAGTAGGAGTAGATAAATAATTTTTATCTACTTTGATGTCACAATATGGTTATTATAACACCGAAAACACTGCTACAATGGAGTCCATTATAACACTGTTTTTGGTAACTATTTGTTTTATAAGATTGGTGACATTTACTTTCACATGCCCCTAACACGACAAACGTCGGATGTGGAATACATAACCACAATCTAGGAACTGTATTTATTAAATTTATTCTAATCAAATGCAACTTAACCCTCGAGCGGGCGCGCCTTGATTCATTACATGACCGGGCGCCTGGCGCACAACGTGCGCCAGCTGTTTCTAAGGGATTTTACGATTGAAAAAAATTTTTTTACATTCCCTTTTATTTTTCTTGAGCGTTCCAAGTAATGTCATTTTGTAGTCCCTCAATAACGTTTGTGCTAAAGTATAACAGGTTTGTCAGTTTGCTTTCTATCATCCTTTGTGTCAGGGTCATCAAATCGAAGGCATCGCAGCAGAAGAAAAAGCGTTTATAACTCATCACTTGTCTTTTTATTGCAAATCCACCATCTGTTTCCCAGAGTTTCTCATCACTTGAATGATTGCCTTTCTTCACACCAATAAAATATGGTAGGCCAAAAACTGCCAAAATTTCGCTCTTCTTGGTGTGTCTCTTTCTCTCAAATAGTTCACAGAATTTCTTTTCAACGTAATTTACTTATTAATGCATTCTACAATTTCTTCTATCATGCTGGAATCAATAAATGCATCCCATGCAGAAATTTCACTTATAAGTCCTCTAGCTCTGTTTGTAGGACCGGGAACGATGTTTAGTATATTTTTACATTTCACTTTCGATTTTTTGGTGGTATTTGATTTATCCCATGTCGTTCTTTGGTCTTTTCCGATAAACTTTTTCGCTGTCGATTTCCATTTCGGAATCAGTGTCATGATCACTTTTAGTTACAACTTCCTCATTTTCAGAGACGTCCTCTTCATCGTCGAAAGGTTGTTCAACGTCTGACTCATCTTCATTTAAAATTTTGTATAATTCGTCATCGGTGAGATATTTTCTAGCCCTGTAAGGCAAAATATATGTAAACATAACCTAAAAATATGATTTCACACAAAGACTGTAAAAATATTTAGTAGCGAATTTTTTAAATCTTTGAAAATATTTACTTACATGACCAGGCGCGCGGTGCACAATGTGCGCCAACTGTGCAATTTGACAAAGGCCGCAAAATTTTCCAGAAACGTTGGGGATTAAAAGTCGGACGAACGAATAGTTCGAAGCACAAAAGCATACCGGAGGAATACCTAGAGGGGCAGTGTGCAATTATGCATATTTACAATACCATTGGCTGATAGGTGGGGCTGGCGCACTCTGTGCGCCAACGCGCCCGCTCGAGGGTTAAACTGAAGGTACTTTTTAACAAATCAATTAAACACAATTATTGTTCACGGTAAGGCACTATTTGAACAGCACAAGAACCAAAAATTGCAGAAAATTTAAACTAATTCAAATGTCAGAGCAACGAAATTGATACTTTTTTCCAATAGATGGCAACTGTGAAATGTCACTTGAGAATGTCGTCATCGTTACCCCTAAAACTCTCTAGATTGTAATGCAATATTTTTAGTATCCGAAATTTAGAATTTCTATAAAATCAGAAATTCAAAGTAGATAAAATAGTATATTATACTCGTTTAATAAGAGGCATTGTAGCACTTGTTCCATTGGAGCACTCCTCGCTGCGCTCGTCGTGCCCCAAACCCACGCGTGCTACAATCGGCTCTCTTATGAAACTTGTATAATAATATACTATTTGATTATCACTTTGACAATTCCCGCCAACAAGTGAACACGTTTATTGATTATTTGTCATTAATTTTTGGTGTACGTTTGTTATAATTATGGCTGCGTCGCTGACTGGACCTTCCAGGAAAAGAGTACGCAGTAAACATTTTACAGAAGATGAGGCCTTAGATTTAGTAGAATGGGTTCGCCCCTTAGAGGGGATAATTAAAAGCAAGCAAACTAATGCAGTAACCAATCAAGAAAAGGTAATTAATAATGGATTATTTTAAGTTTTAAACTATAGTCTAGTCGAGATACCAAAGCCCGTGCCCGCTTTAGGGGGACCTTTTCTTATGATTGCAATTAATTTTTGACATGTTAAGAATGGAATTTAGCGTCGGTGCCACTTTTAAATTTTTGGCGTTGGTCATCATTTTGAAAAATTGCAGCTCGCCTTTGCGATACGAGAAAATACAAATATCTCCCAAACTAGTTGGTCGATTTTCATGTTTAAGGCACCGTTGGATAGATATTGAATTACTATTACTTCTTACTATGTAAAAGGGAACAAATTTAGAAAAAAGCAATTGTATTTGGAGAAATGGTTTAATATGAAAGTAGAAACTATAGCATATATATTCAATATTAACACAGATAAAAATGACGTGAAAGATACAATAGTATATTGTATGTTTAGAGCTGAAAGTGCATTCTTGCCGCTTGCGCATGAGTATTGCTGGTTGAGACGAAGTCGAAACCAGCAATCATGCAAAAGCGGCAAGCGCACTTTTAGCTCGAAATATACATACTATTTTTCGACGACTGAGCATATTATTAAAGGAAAATATCAAATTTCGTTTTATCGCACAAATTAATTGACAATCAAGTTAACATTACTCGCGCAGTTTATATGACATGTGACGCGATTATTTCCACAAATGACGGGCGTTGTCAAGGAAACATTCGGACGTGGCTACCTATTTTGTTCACGCGGAAACCCAAAACGCTCGGCGAGCGGCAAAAAGATGAAAACGCACGCTCAGCGGCAAATGTCAACTTTCTGTTGTCAAATGACAGTGAGAAAAATCTACTTTCGATGACAGTCGTCGAAAAAATTAATTTCGTAGTACATAAAATACAGACACAACAATCACACAGTCACTGAAATTTTTGTCTGTATCGCTATCTTTGTCTGTATCGCTGTTTTCCATGGATGAGTAATAAACAATCGCATTTACTTCCTCTTCCACTCCTTCTTCAATCTCTGTGCCCACGCCAGATTCCAGCTCAAGGAAGTCATTGGATTGGGGCAAATGGACTTCATTTGGAAGTGCGGTTATAGTATGCGAGACAGATCTCAATCCATCTTGATGCAGTTTCCACCCGAAGTCAGTAAAGAGCAGCCGTTTTGCAAGTCTTGCATTCTTATATTCATAAGCTTCCAAGTGACTTCGAAGACAATGTTGCCTAAATGGGTCTTCGTCAGGAGGCAACCTGGAAGAATCATAATGTCGCAATTGCTGCCATTTACGTGGTCGGGCTTTGCACAAGCGTTTGCTGATTGCATGATCCTAATCGTAAACAATTGCGGTTGATCGAACAGTTCATCGGATGGTTTAAACGTTTTCTTTCTATCGTCTGTCAGCATCTTCACAGTAGTACATTAATATTTTCCCGTGTGCTGTATTATTTGTCACTTGTACCTCAGCGACGGATTCTAACGATTTACTCTGACCTTTTACGCTCTGTTTTTCAATTCTTATGTATCTGCAGGGTTCTTTGAATACAGCAAGCCTGTTTAAATTTTTTTATATATTAATAACCTTAAAATCCGTCGCCTAGTCCTTACTCACCACCACAAATCGCCGAGAGTTTTGATCTAGTCTGGGTATTGAGCATCTCTGAGCAAAATGGTAAAAAGGGAGTATCGCATTTTTGAGCAGTTTCTGTAACTCTGTGTAAAATTCTTTGATGTGATATTATATCGTAGTATGATTTAAATGTCATTATCGTCTGACACTACTCTTTATGAGTTCGCACATTTGTTATACTCTAAAATGAATTTACGACAAGTAATAAAATAAAAGTGCACGTAGCTAGCTACAGTGGTACATAGGCGTTTTCGTCTATATCAATTTGGGAGGGACGTAGAAAGTAAATAATAGAAATTTTCCGGGCGCCACTGGATTATTCATTCTCGCACAAACCAACTACGTCGATGTAGAGGTGTCGTTCAAATCGGTGCAGCTGCTTCTACCAATTTACGTTTAACTAGCGCATAAACTCAGCTTCATTGCAGTTGCACAGATTACAGACAAACACATACTACAAATAATAATAACGAATACTGAGCAAATAAGGCTAAACAGGAAAATATTGAGCGCCAGCTAGAGCCGACCGCAATTCAATTTATTATTAACTGAGAAAACGGCCTTGAAGTGGGCATAGAAACTGTAAAGTATCAACTCTATCAGGCTATTCACTATCCAACCTGTGTGCTGACAATATTTCATGTCCTATCTGACGGGGAAACTGCTCATAATTGGTGTCCGTTAAACGTATACTCAGATAACATACAAACATATGATTATAACATCCAATTCACTTCTAATTATTAGGGTAGGTAAGCTCTAGCAACTAAAAAGGAGTGGACAATAATTTGTAACGTTTCGTCCAGCGCGAACGCGATTTTGTAATTAAAAAATTAATTTGCGCGTTCCCCCTTGGCTTGCACCACGTTATGAACCCGAGCACCGTGCCGAGAGCGATAAGCGACGTCATCGCGAGGAGACGCAGGGACACCTCCGCGCACCTAATGCAAGATTCCCCGCTCCAACAAACCGGCGAACCGCTGATTACGCCCGGCCCAGGGTATAAAAAGAGAAATCGAAGCTATTGCAGGACAGAATTTCCCCAGAATTTTACCTGAACCTCTTCCTCACCTGACTCCGTTCAAGAGGGCCTCTAGGCTCTTTGAGAATTTTCAGAGTATTTTCCTGTACCTTGTTCCCAGTCCACTTCTGTTCAGAAGGACCCCTAGGCTCTTCGAGTAGAATTCCTGCCACCTAGACCGTCTAGCTCGGAGGGCCTCTAGGCTCATCAGCTGGAGATCCGACCAGATAACCGATACCTAAACCGGGTGACCCGCAGGCTCATCAGCAAGACACCTATAAATAATTCCCCCAGGTTCCATTCACTCAGTCTACCTTAGATACGTGGTACTAGCTCGCACCAATAAAAATAATTAATTAGCCGGCATTAAAACTACTAATTACGATCTAGAGGACGCAGCACAAAGGCGGCTTAAGAATCACCTCCGTAGGACCTGCCTGTATGTGGCCGCAGCGAAAGCAAGACATCCCGACGAGGCTACATTAATAATTTAGCACGGTGTAATTCCCGGGCCATTTCCCGTTGCATTCAGTGGCGAACCGCTGCCAAAAGCTCATATTTTCCCAGTAATCGTCGCATGCAAGGCCCGAACTTAATTTAATTATAACACCGCTCACCTATATTTCCAAAAGTTCTGAAGAAGATAAACCAGCTAAATACACCACACGCGGTACACCTGCAGGGGTCGATAAAGACGAGTTACACCAGGTATGCATGTAATTTAATTTGATATTGCCCACACTTTCCACAATTCAAAGACATAATTCCTTGTTTACATGCCGCCATTAAGCGGCCTTGGCTAACAGACTTATTATCTGTACAGGCCCGAAGAACTGCCTACCGGACATCGGAGCTACTTTATATATAGGCTGTTCCAAAACAGACTACCACGGCCCAATTCCCAGCGAGCGAGACGCTTCGTGAAAAGAGTATTAATAATTTTACAACTATTGTTACATTTTTATTTCCTGTCTTAAATACGATGTAATTTACTATGTATCTAGAATTAATTGATTATATGTTTAGAAAAGCCATTTTGTATTCTTTCCTGGGTAATTAAGCTTAAGTTTATTATTGGTACTTTGGCATTCTGAGCTTCCTAGGAGCCGGTTTCACCCCGGCGATTGTAGCAAGTATTTTAATTGAGCTAAAATTAAATTAAACTAGCCAGAACAGGCTAGAAATGTATAACTTAATTCAGTGTCAACAATACCGAAATGAAGATGAAGCGAAGCTGCAGTTTTTGAAGTTGTAAAGTTCAGAGCGCTCCAGCTCCCTGGGAACTGATTTGGCACGGTTAACTTACGAGGATGGTCACCGACACCAGTAAGATGCGACCATTTTGACCTGAGGTACGACTAGCTCACGAATATGGTCACCGAAACAACAGCCGCGGAAATTTGAGGCTAAACGTTGACCCAATGAAATGTTCACGCAGCGTAGCTGAGAATCCGCAAGGAAAACGTATTTATGTAGTTCTGTGTATTCGAGAATCCGACCACAGACGATAGTAGGGGACCAAACGGCACTTACTGCACGTTAACGGGAGCGTCCAACATATTTAAGCAGTTTGAAGTTTAATGTAAATTCGGTTAAATATCGAACATGCACTCACGGCAGAACTAGGATCGTCTCTACCCGCACGTCTGGCTTCGTTGCCTGTTTACTGCCTAATTCCTTCGTCGCTTTCACGTGTCGAGGTGACAGAGTATAGTTGTATCAGTTTTAGCATGTTTTACTACGATCTGTCAGCTACTCCATTGGCTCTACCCTTTAAAAGTTTCGTGTGGTGGACTACTTTTTAATAAATCCTACTTTACCACTCCCTCGGTTGTCTATGCAACTCGACTGCGTCTCGTTGCATAACAACACCCTCGAACTTTAAGCTCGTGTTTTCTCACTCATATCATTAATAACTATAATGGGAGCTATTGCATATTAAAAAGTAATACAACTGTAGTGCTTATGCATTCCAATATACCGGGTGTCCGTTCTCAAAGTCGAACATAGGCGATTAACATTGTATCGAACGTTTTTGCCGATTCCTGCTCGCCAATTCAACTTACAGGGAAAATAATGGTATCAATGGAAAGATAAAATTATTACGCATCAAATAATACCAATAATAACATTCAAGATGCGATTTTTATTTTAAAACACTAATTTAAAGCTTGGGAATTTTTAAATATGCCATGCTTTGCTTTTCAAGTTCGATAGCATTTGTCAAAAATATAATGGTAATTATTTGGGGTAAATCAGGTATTTTCTGCCAACGTCTGTTAAAATTATCTACAGAAATATGAATGATTTCAATGAAAAACGAGTGAATGCACTAATGTTAATTCCTTATGTTCGACTTTGAGAATGGACACCCGGTATACGTATATGTATAACCGCGGTGATAGGGTGATAGTATAAGCTCCTATCAAAAGTAGCTTTGCAGCTATTGATCTGGGGGGGGGGGGGAGGAAAATAAACATTTCAAATTAGAAACCATTGTTCTAAAATGTTCATTTGTTAATTTTGAACATTTTTAATTGGCGGTAACAGATCTAACAGTTAACTTTAAAATTTAGAGTACACGACAATCAGGATTCATTTTATGATCTACTTAATCATATAGAATTTGATGTATGAATTTGCGAAGCTTTTCGTGAAACCCTCGTATGATCCTGGAATTATTGAGCCTCACATAATAGTATTTAACATTACAAGCTAGGTAAAACAGTTTTTACTGGCGATAGGATTGAATTGACTGGCGAGCCGTTAGGCCAGCCTGTCATATCCTTGAGCCAGTAAAAATGGTTACCTGGCGTGTATTGTTGAATATTTTATTTGTTCCTCACTTGTAAATAACTAGAAATTTACCATTTATTCAAAATGTCAAATTGACAAGCAACTAAATTCATCAATATGACACATACTAAGGAAGACAAGTCTGGCTTTGCACGCTATCATTTATCTATGAGCACGCTTGTAAAATATAACTGGCTAGCCAGTAAAAAATTTACTGGCTAGCCAGTTAAGAAACATTTTCAAGGTGAATACAGTGACTTGATAAATTGATGTTTACAAGTGAGGAACAAATAAATATATTTACCTCTTATTTATTATTTGGAGGATATCTTTCAGCACTGTAAATTCATCCTGTATATTCTACTTGTCAAACAGTAAAAGTTTTTCGAAACTAGACAAAGAAATAATTTAATAAAATGTAGCTAGCTATATTAAGCAGTTTAATAGTGAACTTGAATTCGTCAGCTGACAATTATTGTCACTTATCTTCCATGTCCGAAACAAGTAGAGAACGGAAAGCAGTTCAACTAGAAACGTATAAATATAACCAGCGGGAGCAGTAAATGGTTGGCTGGTGTTTAATAATTCACTTTACTAATGACGGACAAGAAATTTTGCCCCTCATGTAGTGTAGCGGTTAATTATTCGTGTGCCTGCAAATGTTTCCGCCGAGTAGCTACCCTATCATGTTATGCAAGTACTATATCTACAATGAGTATGTGCATCGTCAACTTTGAGTGCGGTCCTTCGCTTTGTAAATTACCCTGGGGATCTGGATTCATATTTTATTCAAGAAGTGATGCTTCCATTCTTACATGTAGTCAAAAATGGAATTTATCTTACTGCCGCGTGCATTGTTTTTTATTCATGTACTTGAAGTACCTCTATAAAATGTTATCTTGCGACCTTACAAGAACGAAAGAATTTTCATTGTTTGTTATTCAACATCAGAATTTCTTAGTAGGTACTGTATGAGAACGTAATCACGTGCCATTTAGGAAACACTGTTACACTATAAGTAGTACAGTTGCCGACGGTGTTCTGAAATTAGCGCGTCTGTAATTAGTTAATATGCATTTACGAAGAACTAAAAACGGTGTAACACCGGCTAAAATTGGTTATTTTTAATATTCCCCTTGAAGTGCCTCAAAACAATTAGCATTAAAATTGAGCAATGCAACGCAACGAATAATTATGTGTACTAAAAACTCCAAAACGATTAACTGTCCATGAAAGTGACAGTTATTTTTATAAGTATGCCATTTTACATTTTTGTTTATTTGCTTGTGCTGCCCAAGGTCTGGGAATGCGACGTACTAGGTACCCTAGACACTAACTTCTATGGGCATATGGTCACAGTCCTACTTAAAATTTTGCGAAGATTCACTATTGTTATAATTTGGCAGTTGTATTAGTTAATTTTGGGCAGGAAGAAATAAGAATTTTACAGTAGACTGGTATTTTAGAAATAGACAACTTTTCAAAAATCCTGATTGAGATTATTTAGCACGTGCCTGCTTAAATAAATTTAGAGAACAATGTATATTTTTTAGTTGCATTAAAACAGATTAGAATGTACTGCGATACTTTTCAGAAAAATGTGAAAGTAGGCCATCTGTTGGAACTCAACAAGAAATTGACGAAGTCAGAATTCGAATAGAAGATGCAATATCCAAATTGATCAAAAGATCTTTATTATGGAACTTGGTGTTCTATTGTAGAAAACGAATTAGAGGAATTAGGTATGCATACATTCATACTATAAATCTATCAAGTGCTCTTACTTTCAGTTTCACATTGTGAATAATCTCTTGAAAATGTATATGATAAAGAATGTTTCTAGATTAATTAGTTTTAAATTTGGTTTATTGGAGGCTAAATATATTTTTAGAGTATAAATATTTATCAAAACACATTGTAGTGTACTTTAAAACTGAATCATAAAGGATTTTGGTTTTTCTCTAATTATAGTTTTGTAGAAGTTTTATTATTACTTTTCACTCTACTTTATAAAACTATCTGCTTTTGATACAATATTCAACGACAAATTTGTTCTAATCACGTAGGTATAAACTTGTGATGTCTTAAAGCTGTTTCAAAAATGAACGTAAGGAATCTATGACTAATCGGTGTCCCATTCTTTTTGGGACACCCTGTATATATATATATATATATTATGTGCATGCAAAATATCATCTTCCTCCAGACAGACAGATGGAATTGAAAAAACATGTTTTTCGTCATCTAGGGACCTTTAAACGTGAAAATCTGAAAAAATCTCGAAAGTGATTTTTTCGTGAATACAATACTTCATTCGTTTTACAGACGAGTTAAGTAAACAAGGAATAAAAAAAAGAAAACCTGAAATAATTTATTTTGGAATGCATGCTTATTGTTTTTCTACTTCTTGGTACTGTTAGCTCGTTAATACTATAATTACTGGGAGATCTTCTAAAGCAGCATAAAATTAGGTACACTTGGGTGCAAATGCCGGCCGCCAGCACAGCGATTCGGAGGCCGTGTAATTCTTAAAAATAAAACGGTAGAACGATAATTACTAAATGCCCAGAGCGCCAACAATTTTTGAAAATAACGGCGAATGCACCCCGGTGAAATAATGAGAAATTGTAAACTCTATACCCAGCTAAAACACACTTTCTGAAAGATAGCTCCAACAAATGTAATCAAACCGTAGGTAACTCACCCTGTATACTGGCAATTTAAGATCATTTAATTTCATGCTAATATCACAGTACAAGTTTACAATGAATAACATACAAATAGCATAAATTGGAATTGTAGAAAGGCTCTAAATTAGTAACTACATGCGCTAACTATACTCACAGTTTCTGACACAAACAGCATTTTATAACAGGTTAAAAACAAGCAGTTTCGCAAGCTACTAGCCGCAAAAGATCCTGGGGGGGCTCAGTTCTGGGGAAGCTGATCGCGATTCTCGCTGCCGAGAAGTTCTTGCAGCCGTCGGCGTCGGTGGTAGTTCTCAGCGTGAAACAGCGCTGCTCCAGTTGGAATAAAGTGCCAAACTTCGGGGCCAAATACACCCCACTATACGGATCCTTCTTGTGCCCCAAGTGAGCGCTGGCGACAGGGAAAAGCGGTTCCGTGAAGGCTCGACAGATCGACTTGCGCGACCTGCAGCACGTTGGCGTAAACTCAGAACAAAAGAGCGGGGCGCCCAAGTTCAATGTGGCCGCCGGGCCGGACAATCTCGCTGTCGCGGCTAATTCAAGACCGGCATTAATTTTGCCTGGTACTGATTGCTGTAAGAGGGAAAGAGGTCCGAATAGAATACGTAAACACAGAATTCCTAACGCTTTTAGCTACTCACCCCAGGTGGTTTTGGGCATATAAAAACAGCTCGTGGATGCAATCACCAACCAAATCCGCCGAAGCATAGGAAAATCTTCCTTCAACAAGTTCGGGGTCTCAAAGCCGCGAAAGCGTGAGGGTTTGCATAACTCCAATACAAAAAGCCAACCAAAAACCCTATAAAGACATACCCGAACTAGTGAATTGCAACGACACACAACTGCTCGTTTCAAGCTGCTAGCGAAGAAGATCGCGTCAAGGCCTGCAATCGGTTTTCCCCAGATAAAAGCATATCGCAATTGTTTCGGCCAAATGTCCCAGGCACGCGGTGCGCGGAAAAATAACATTCGAATTTGAAATTACGACAGGCGGCGTATTCTACACGTGACAGTATGCCACAACGCTCACGTATTGCATGTAAATAAAAAAACATGTGCTGGAACAAAACATCAGTCCACTAAATCTTAAAGGTTTGAAAAATAAATTGCTACCTTTAGTTCTTTGATCAAGGATATCTTTAAAATGAATGATTTTAGGACATATGTTCATTAGAGCATTTCCCATATTTTTTGATGCCGAACAACGCTCTATTTGTTGCACAGGAGAATATTGCAAGAACTTATCCTGCCGTTAGTTCGTTACGAGTATAGCGAAAATTTTATTTTCCACGAGGGAGTTTCTTCGTACACAAGGCAATTAGTTTTTTGAATGCCCCAACGAGTTCAAAAAGGTAATCGAATACAACGGTGCGGCGACAATATATTAAAATACTTGATATTCATGTTTTTACAAATATTTTGTTGATTTAAAAAATTTGTTTTTAAAAAGTCTAATATTCGATCACATCAGTTGCTTGTGCATATAAGAACAAAAAAACACATTAAGAAGTCTAATTCATGCAACTAAAATATCTGGAATATGATGGAACATTGATCCAGGTGCGTGCATAAATGTGTACGAGGTTTTTCTGTTTCTGATGGTACCATCGCTTTCATAGATAACAACTACAGCTAATTTTGAACAGATTGAACTGTGTTATGCTATGGCAAATTCAAACAAACTCCTGTCACATTACACTGACAGCTTTAACGTCAGGTTAAGGTAGACCCATTAAACGAAGCTCAGAAAGTAATCATTCGAACCAGTTGGAGGAATGGGGTGAGCATAAGATCGACTGCGCGTGTGCTCGCAGTTAACAAGAACACGGTCTCACTCTTTGAAGATAAGATCACAAGACCCAGACCGCAAGAAATCACAACCCAAGAGGAGGACAACCAACTGGTGGATTTTCTTCGACGAAATCCATTCCAAATGGCTATAGATCTAAAGAAGAAACACGATTCCCAGGATCTTGCAGTACCGCTTGGCGTTGGCTAATCAGGAATAATAGACCACTGCACCGAAAAAAAAATATTTCAAACAAGCTCCAGCTCCAGCTACAGCTCATGAGCACATAAAGCACGAATACAATTTCTGGCTCAGATAATGTGTTATCAGACGAAAATATTTTTCATTAAAATCATAATGGCATGACACGTGTTTATCGACACAGAAGAGCAAGACAGTGACCCACAATAAACCAGGAAGCCGAACAAAACTGGTCGTCTTTCTATAAAATTTTGGACATGGTTTAGTACTAGAGGTGCACGTAAATGCGTGATTAGTGATGAAAATCTAACTGCTGTTATCTATAGAAACATATTGCCCTCTGTTCCTATCTGGTTGTGGAGACAATTTTGTATTCCAACAGCATAAATATCTATTACATTGAGCACGAATTGTCAGAGAATTTATGGAACAACCAGGAATAAATCTGTTGCCATGGTCTTCCAAAGATCTGGATTTAAATCCCATCGAGAACGTTTGGGGAAAGTGGCTCAACTATTGTAATGCGACAACTTCCGGCCAAGGAATAAATATGAATTACCGGAGACAATTGCATAAACATGGCAGCAAATTTCCCCAAAATACACCAGGTAATTAGTGTTATACGTGCTCAGACGTTTAACGAATGTGGCGGATAAGTATCGATGACATGACAAAATATGTTTTTCTAATTTTTGAGTAATTGCTCCTTAAAAATCAAATTATTATTTAAATATATGTATTGTTTATAGTTTTCAATTGTTTGTTTTTTATCTACAAGGTTTAGGCATGTGGAGTAATACGTGCTTTAGTCACCGACTGCTGTGGTCAAAGTCTTTAAACAATTTCGTCGAGACTAAAAGAGTTCGAACATTAGCAAAATATCTTTGGCACGCTACACATTGTACTAACGTGGACCCATACTTACACAACTAACATTTTGAAAAATAAGGGTTACTTTTTATTTGCACTGTCTTAGTTGTCTATGAAGGCGATGTTACATCATTTTGCCTCTAGAGACGAAATGTGAATGTTTTTGCTCGTTCTTATAACTTGTATAATTGTATAATAAATTAATAAAGACATATATTACAATGTTTATTTTTAATATTAGTAGTAGAGGTTACAGATGCACATTATTAAAACTTACATTGGATAGAATTGGATTAATAAGAGAAACAATCTCTGGTGCGGCCATGCGTTCTCCTCTTTCACCTGTCGTTGCCAATATCTTCATGAAAGCTTTCGAAACCGTAGCTCCAAAATCTTCAGAATTGAAACCCATGGTTTGGTTCAAATACGCTGACGATAGCTATATTATTTGACCACGTGGAAAGATGCATTACCCGTCTTCTGAAACCATCTCAATAGTCAACATCCAGACATTAACTTTACCATGGAGATAGAAAGTAACGGTTCCCTTCCTTTCTTAGATGTACAGGTATCACACTTGGTCATTCTGTATACCGTAAACCCACTCACACTGATCGCTATATCCCAGCATCATCCCACACAAAAACATTCCGTTATCAATTCACTTGTACACCGGACTGTTTCCCATCCCGAAAACGTCCACGCTGAATTAAACCACATTCGGAAAGTTCTTAGGAACAACGGGTACCGTGCTAGGTATACAGGTATACAGTTCGCCTCCAATCGCCATCTTCATCGCCGGCCATCCAAATATCCAAAAATCGATCGTCCTGCAGCAATGGTATTTCTTCCCTATATCCACCAAGTCACCGACCGCGTAGGAAAGTTTCTTCGAAAACAAAGCATTAAATAGTATTCAAACCCCGGAGAAAAATCTCACAGGTTCTTCCTTCACCTAAAGATAAATTAAACACTATGTCATCTAAAGGTGGTTATAGAGTCCCTTGCTCTTGTAATGCTGTATACATTGGTGAAACAGATAGTTCAGTGGAAACTCGCATCTCTGAGCACCAGCGCTGTCTCAAGCGGGGTCTCTTTTCATCATCAGCCATTGGCGAACACCAACGCGATACCGGCCATAAGATCCTTTTTGATGAAACTTCCATTATTTGCAAATTCCCATTCTCCTTTAGCAGAAAGATTCGCTAAGCCATTGAGATTTACAAACACCCTAACAATCTCAATCGGGACGAAACATTTCTGCTTCCTTCTATGTGGAAAGTGCTAATTTCTAAGACCCACCCACCGCCACTCAACCGCGACGGTACTTGTTGAACCACGATGGCTTTGCCTATAAATTCTCTCCTTTCGTCTTCCGATCGTTAGAAGAGTTTCGCCTCTGGAGTGGTTTACACGTTCAGTTACCGTGCTCTTTTTATTTTCTTCCTGATGAAGACCCTTACGAAAGTGGGCGAAACGTTGAGTTCTTCGACCTCAATAATGACACGGTCCAATCCCGGAACTCGTTTGTTACTTAGTGTTGGGTATTGTTATTATTAAACACTATGAGACGTCTATATTATCAACGCATA
>CALNHX010009819.1:0-46042 GCA_940337035.1 Agriotes lineatus
GTCGTTTTTCGAGTTGAATTTGAAACTTCCGCTAACGTGCCAGCCAACACAACTGCGTATTGTCTCGTTCTTCACGATCGGGTTTTTACTTACAACACATTGTCAAAAGCAGTTAAACAACTGTAATTTCGCAAAACACTTCAGTTGCACCTCGACTTTTAGCGTAACTAGACCATGCTCCCTGTACCTAATACGATGAAGATCATTATCGATATTCAAGGTTTTAAGACGTCCGATAAGCACTTTACCCCAAAAGAATTGGCCTCCTACGACGGTACCGCAGTATCTCACCACATTTTTAAACCCCCTTTCGCCCTCCATTCCTTAACACCACATTTACAACAACAAGCCTACTGGGTAATGACTAATCACCATTGCATCGACTCGAATGAGGGATTTACTCCAGGATACATGTTTCCTGCAATCTTGCGACGTCTTCTGCAAGGTGCCACCGAAGTATATGTGAAAGGTCGAGAAAAGGCAACGTTTCTACGCCGCTTCACTACCATCCCAATCATCGAAGTGGAAGAAAGACCGGCCCTCACCCCATCACAACCCGCTTGTTTATATCATTCCAAACCGATTTGTTATTGCGCTTTATCTAACGTGTATCATATTTATAATCACTACATAATGGAATAAAAAAACCTTTTTAATTTTTATTGTTTTTTTATTTGTTTACAATATATATAGTTTAACTACATGGATTAAACATCTACGTACTAGTGGAAAAGCGTTCTACATAAATTGTCTGCCTATGTTCGGCGCACAAGACGTCTCGCAGTACTTCATCCATAGTAAGTATCCTCCGATGGAACCGCAACCTATCCACACCTGCCCATTCCCACCGTCCTTTTCGAGCTTCTCGATACGCATACGTCCACGTATGCAAATTATAAATCTTATTCTTCGAGTCGTCAAACTGCACGCTCTTCTTCATTTTCCTTCCTCTCTATAAAGGCTTTTACTTCACACATATGCCATTTTAGGCCAAGACTATCCATTAAATCTACAAGGAGGCCTTCATTTATGGCTCCGTCTAAGAATAGTTGACCGACAGCTGCACCATTTTTGTACTGTTTTTCTTTTTTATACAACTCTTCGTCACTGAATCCGGAATGTCCTAACCCATATATGACTTCGTGCGACGCTTCAAAAGCTAAATCCTTTAACGAACTCACTAATCGTTCAACCGCACTAGGTACGTCTCTTGCAACCGGTCGAGCAGCCTCTCTATAATTCATCCACATGACTACACTGCCAACTGACGACTCAGGGCTTCCACTTCGATGTCGCACTTTACCATAGAACTCGCGAACGTTAGCACTTTCACCATACACGCAGTCTTTTCAGAGTTCTCCTCCAGCTGATCCACTACAGACCATACATTTACTAAACAGTCTCCACAAAGGTTTGCTACACCCTTCACTATCTCTTTATAGAAACTCTCAAAGTGTAACGCTTTTAATTGTGCGAATCGCACTTCCACGAGTTTCTGCAAGCGCCACAATTCTTCTACAGTTTCGCTCGCTAAACGCACCTCTGACAAGCCCACTTCCTCCAATTTGATTATTTTCCTTGTCTGGATCGCTTCAAATACAATGCTCTTCTTCCCTATTTCCAGAGCTGGCCACTCACCGTCGAGAGAATAGAAGTAGTTGGAAATCACTCCCTGATTTGCAATCAGGGCTGTCCACTCCCATTCATTTAACTGCACCCAGTCATTTTTGGCACCCCGTATTATAATACTTGGGTTAAATTGCGAACTCCAATCAAACCCTACACTCACGTACTTAGAACTTGATTTATTTAATTTGTACGTCCTACTATTCAGAAGTTCTGGACAGAACAGTGGTTGCGGCTTTCGTGCTTTATTACTCTGAACTACCTCGATAGCTTTCAACAAGGCTTCCATTTCTGCACGACTATCGGATGCTACTACCCTTGCAGACTCTTCTACGCGCTTTTATTTTCACATTTCCAAGGTTATATGTGGTAGGAGGTGAGCGTAAACGCAACCTTGAAGTCATGTTTACTGCACTACCTTTTTGGACTCAACAATTATGGGAACCTTGAGTTGAAATTCCACATATAACATATTTGGCTTGACTGCCCAAAATTTTAGCATATCACCCCTTTTTAATGTCATCCCAATCATTTCGCGAAAGTTATATGACCCCAACTTGTTGATATAAATTTCGGTATTTTCGGGATAAAGTAAGACGTTTGTTATTTCAGCTTCACGGAAGGGAATAGTATATTCGATGTCACCATGCGGTAGGATGTACCATCTATCATAATTGACGGCAATGGATACTAGTTGTAAATCTCGTTCATAATATAAAGGCTCGCTTAGCTCTTCAACCACAAACACCTGCGGTGTGACGTGGAATTCGCATGCATATGTTTGCCAAATTTATCGATAGGCATTGCTCAAGCGTCGAACTGGATATGAATACTGAAAGCGTGGGCTTCTACTTATAAAATATCAATAATCATAGACGTCGCTAGGAGTGCAATAAAAACACAGACACCTTTATATACATATATTTAATTAAACCAACAATAAGTAATATATACTACATCCCCATCTGCTAGCCGAGCGAGAAAGCGCTGGATGGGGACCTCTACATGCCGCCGCCACCACAGGAATGGGTCACCCTCGTATGTGGTGGGTAGCGTCCTCAGGAGGGTCGACTGCCATAGGCGCTCGCTCCAAGACTCATGGAATAGTCTATTGTTACGGCAGCCTGGAGTTGACGAGCTGATGGAGGTCTCGGTTCGGAGGTGATGAAGTATTCAAACTCCTTGTAAAATGTAGGAGCATCTTCAAAGAGCGCATCAACAACAATATCAGGCATGATGACTGGTAGCCGTGGTGGAAAAACGTTACGCTTTATATGTGAATCTCAAGGTAAGACCCTTGACCTTCTACGTTCCCATCCTTGACTACGCTCCTATATTAAGTTGCCTGTTTTCTGTAACAGTCATCATAATCCTCCAGCACCTACCATAATCATCAAGCAGCTATGGCAACTAACTTTAAGAATGCAGAACAATTTTACCGCCATTTTCGCCGGTTTTTGGCTAGTTGCCCTCCAGCATCCTCTCAACGGTCTCTCCAGGCAGTGGTCACAATGGAGTACCCCTTGAACCTACAAGGAGAGACCCTAGCGGAGACGACCACCTTACGGACGTGGCCTGCAGTCTTCGACGGATCGTCAGCTGTGTGGTGGCAGACCAACATCTTCAAGCCAGTGGACCGGTACCTAGGCCTACTGGAGGATGGGGAAGTTACATATATAACTTATACTTGGAAATAAATAAATATATTTAGAAATATTTCTGTGGTTTTATTTTAAAGTTTCGAGATTGTGACCTTGAATTGTAGAATATAAAACTTTCACAAACGTGTGCGTAGTTAGTTGCCATCATGAGCTCAGAACCTCGACATCCAGAATTTGGGAGCTACTCCAAACGGCTACGAACATTCGGCGATTGGAGTCGAGGTCAAACTCCAGAATCGCTAGCAGGTGCCGGTTTCTTTTGCATCAGCGATACGATTAATTGTGTACAGTGTTTCTACTGCGGAGTTCAAATTTCTGGTTGGGAGCGCAATGACAAACCCCTATCTGAACACCTCCGTTGGTCACCCAACTGCAAAATTGCCAAGGTCTACCAGCAATTACAAACCATCGAAGACTTGACTTATCAACTTTTCGATGCGTTGCATTTTTCCCCAGGAGTAGATGTGGCTGGCAACAATGGAACGGGTGCGGCCGACAAAACAAAAGGTTGCTGTTGTCATAAGTGATGCAAAGTGCGGCGCCAAACCATTCACTAGTTGCCATCGACTTGTTGAACATGCTACCAATACAATTTTTGGTTGCTCTCGCTGCAGTTCATGATGGGATTCTCTACGTCCTTCAACCGCCGCGGTGCAGTTCAGCTTCTTTCGCCTACAATGATGGAGTGCACAACGTGACGTGGCGTAAAATGGATACCAGTTCCTTGACAACTATTTCCGTTTTTAAAATACAAGTGAACAACTTTACTGAACATAACGTTTTAACGTTCAAGAAAAAATACCATTTCCCTTCATATGCGGTAGATACGAATTGGCAAACGATTTTGCTAAAAAATAAACCTGATGTCTTGAAGAAGCTGCTCTCGCCCGCGGATAATTCCTGCTGTATATCTACTATTGTTTTAAGCACTATTTTATTCGCTCTAATGTGTATGTCTGTAACGTATTTCTTAATCTGTTGGTATTATAATCATTTAGTCTAGCCACTACTGTAATTACTCTTTGTATGTGCATCTTAAATATAACTTTTTTTATTAAATTATGTGTATCTTTCACTCTACGAAGGTGCTCTGGATGAGTAACCAAATCTTCTATCAGACTCGATGGTCTAGAGGTAAAGATACCCTCGGCTGCAGATTGCGGATATACAGGGAGACCTAGGTTCGAATCCTAGTCGAGTCATAATTTAGACATGAAGTATCCTAGGCGTTTACTTCATGCCTAATTTTTTAAATAAATATGTTAAGCGCAGTCTGTTCTAAGCACTACTTAACTCTTTCTATGCCCTTGGCCGTAAACGCGATCTTGACCTTGAATTTTTTTTAAGTAGCCTCAACCTCGAACGCGGGTTTGACCTTGAACGTGGCCTCGCTCCGAACGTGGCCTCGCTTCGAACATGACCTTGGGCTTGCACGTGGCCTCGCCTTGCATGTGACCTTGGGATTGAACGTGACCTCTCCTTGAACGTGGCCTCGCCTTGCATGTGGCCTTGGCCTTGAACTCAAGGCCAAGTGGTGGGGGGAGGTTCCAGAACCATCCACTTCCCTCTACTCGAGGGCTTTGTGCTTTGCTTATCAGTTTCAAACAAACTTCTCGTCTTTGACGAAGTCAAGTGGCCATTGCGTCTCCACCTGCATTTCTTCACTCTCAAGATAAATTAAGCCCCTTGCAGTCATTTATATTTTATTATTGTATTCTTTTAATTTGTTATTTCTGATTTTTTCTTCTGTTCTCTTTAATGTTCATTTCGGCATATGCCAGATAATTGTTACTATCTGTGTCGGCTACTTTATATGTTCTTGCATTGAACATGCCATTAAGGCGTGTGGTCGAAGATAAATCAGTAAGAGCACATTCGATTAAGTGATAAGGAATTATTTTTTATTTGTTCTTGACAGCCCCCCCTACTGTTTACGAAACACGATGGTACACGTGTAAAATAACTATTTTCGTGGTTATATTGAAAATGTAAAGTTACAAGCCCTCTTGTTATAGGGCAACGGAGGGGTTGATTTAGAACGTTGAAATGTTAATCTTGGGTGTAGGCGTAATTTATCTATATGGAGTTTTCTCGGACGGTGCGGGTGAGGGGGGAGGGTCTCAAAATTTTGCAGTTTTCGATATCTCGTACAGTTACGAAGATAATGACTTACTTAATCGGTTCCTCTTATACCGTATTAACAGTGTAGAGGTAAATTGCTTGTCTTACTTTCTTACAAATTTTCTCCATTCCATCCTATTTGCAGCTTTGATTTTGCTTCTTTCCAATTATATCTCTTTTACATTTCCCTCATTTGACTATTCCACGTTATTTTTGGACGTTCTTTTGGTCTTCTTACATTTTTAAAAGCCACATTATTTTTGGTAGTCTGTGCACGTCCATTCTTAATAAATGGCCCATCCATCTTAGCTGCTGCTCTTCTCTTACCACATTCGCCGACATTACAACTAGTCGTACTCGGATTGTTTCATTCCATATTTTGTCTTTAATTCTTACTCCCAGTACTTTTCGTAGGTATCTCATTTCATAAACCTGCAGGCTGTCTTTCTGCTTGAAGATTTTAATTTTTGTATTCCGGAAGACTTCACGTTTGGTAATGAAATGATTGTTTAACATATAATGTAATATGTTTGTAGCTGCTATTCAGCGGTTTAACTCTTCCTTTATGTTGCCATTTTCTTGTATTGTATGTCTTAAGTATTTGAAATTAGATACCTGCTCCATGCTTCTATTATTTATTGCTATATTAATATTTGTCTTACCGTGATATTACCATTATTTTTGATTTCGCTGTATTGGTGTAGTTTTCTCTTGCTAAGGGCCTTTTCCCAGATTCTCAGATTATGTTGCAGTACTTGTGGGCTATTCGCTGACTACTATAATGATATGAATTAGTATTTAACTAGTATCATTACACATATTGGCGGTGGATAATGAGAACATATGCAGTCCAATGAACTAGAATACAGTTTATAAGACTTTTTTTCCACGACCGGGAGTAAAAGTCGGTTTCCATAGCATCAAAATTGACAGAAGTAAAACATTTACTCCCTAGAGACTGAATAAGACAAAAATTTCTCTAGGGAGTTTTCATTATGACTGATACAACAATTATGTCAAATTCGAGGTTATCAGGTTAGGTTTTGCGTCAGTTTTGACACCAACTGACTCAAAACCTAACCTGCTAACCTCGAATTTGACTTAATTGTGAGCTCTTGTCATAACGACTTACAGTGCCACCAACTTTAAAATTTACCATAGGCTACTAATTTTAAAATAATTGTAACTAAAATGTCATAAATGACGTTTAAAAAATACAGGTTTTTCGTTTTAAATCTTCCTGCAACGTGAAAAAAAATAGTATATACAACTTGGAGAGAATGCTATTTTGTAGGGATGTCGTACCCGGTCTAAAATTAAACCCGGGTACCCGAAAACACTACCCGGGTACCCGAAGAATTTACATTTTGTCGTATTATTTTCATGAAAATATTTCCATACAGGCGATTTTTTTGATGACATTGTTTTTTTATTTGTTTGTACTTTTGTACATTCATACAATGTTCAAGCTGTATGCTCTACGCATTTTAACGCCGCGAGTTTTAAACTGAACTAAATTGAAATAGTACCTACTCGCCAATTCAAACTGCAAGTCGTCTGTTATTCGTAAATATTTTCACACTTCCAAGTGCTATCAAATTCGAATAAAGTACGTTTTTTTTTCTATAATAACTGTCAAAGTGTTACAATGTTGGTAGATATATGATTAAAACGCTAGGAAATTTTTATACCTCGTGGTGGTAGAACTTTTTCAAAATTATGGTTATGTGTCAATTTTGAATGTCAAAAGTTTCTTAATTTGAACTCTTGACAAATTTCTTTTTTTTAATTCTCCTTAGCATAGAATTTCGGCTTAGACCGCGTAGTATTTGTATATGAACACCCAGCATTTTCTGGCTTAATGTGCCTTGCACCTTGTGAAGTCGAGCAAAAACCCGCGCGATGGCCATGCTCTTTGGTGGCTCGTGTTGTTTGAGTATCTTGAGAACGAGGATACTTAGGCAGATTTGGCCGTTTTGCTGTTTGTGCATCCATATTCATCTGCCTAAGTATTCTCGTTCTCAAGATACTCAAACAACACGAGCCACCAAAGAGCATGGCCATCGCGCGGGTTTTTGCTCGACTTCACAAGGTGCAAGGCACATTAAGCCAGAAAATGCTGGGTGTTCATATACAAATACTACGCGGTCTAAGCCGAAATTCTATGCTAAGGAGAATAATTCGAGTAACCGCGAAAGCCTCAAACAATACATTCTTTTTTTTAACATGGATCATCATCATCATCAATAAAATCGGATAAAAAAAGAAAACCAAGAAACATTTTAAAGGTAAAAATGAAGCAAGCGATATTAAATTATGACATATCTGTCATTTTTTTAGTGGGAAAAAAACTAAAAATCTATGTACCAACATTATTAAAACTAGGGACCCTGCAGGAATGCAACTTATCCCCTAGAAAGTTGACCTTGAAAATTATTCTAGTGGTATAGGATGGGTTGATTCTTGTTATTACTGCATTGTTGTGTTTTTCTAGAGCTTATTCCTATTGTTTTTAGTTTTTATCATCTTCGAAAAAGGCTAACTTTTTGGACATTACATAATTTACTAGTCGGGTACCCGGGTCCTGAAAATATACCCGGGTTGACTATTTCCCGGGTCGGCCCGGGTACCCGGGTACCTGCCGACATCCGTACTATTTTGCTTCAGTGCAATTTCTGGCTCTCGGGCTTCGCCCTCGAGTCAGAAATTGCACGTCAGCAAAATAACGCATTTCTCTTCCTCATTGCATAATCTACTAATATGCGTTAGACAGAAACAGGCTGATACGCGATTAAAATCTAGTATCCTAGAATTCAGTGTTTTATAAAAACAAAACACCTTGATTATGCGGATACTAGATGTCAATTGCATATCAGTCTATTTCTGTTTAACGCATACAAAGCCCATAAACTGTAGCTCATTGGACTACCTATGTTCACATTATCTACCACTAATCTGTATATTAAGTTATTTAACACCATAAGGAAACACTTGTATATGATTATAGGAATTATAAGTAATTGATTATTATTTACAATGTGATGGTAACATTACCCCCCCCCCCTCCTCCAACAAAAAAGTATCCAGGCAGGAGAGCTAGTATAATTCTGTATAATAACAGCAGAATTACGCTTAGCTGTAAAACCGCCTGGATTTTTTCAACTATCCTTAAAGCTATGAACAATAATATATGTAGTAGTAGTAGTATCACTTTTAGGGAGACTGATGCCAGGGAAGTAGGCTTCATAGGCCCTTTTTGCCAACCCCATGGATAAGGTCTAGATATGCAGAGTACCAGGTATCTTAGTTCTACTTAGAATGCTACAAATCGTAGTAACATGGGACCTACGGCTTTACATTACTTCCGAATGATGGCATTCTGTAGAGGCTTTCATCCACATTTTTTAATTTTTAAAAACCTCATCGAGATCGGTGATCGAACTCTCGACCCTTAGATCACTAGGAAGATTGCTTGACCACTCAGCTATGGAGCCGGGCACAATAATATACAGTGTGCCATTAAGTGTGCAACAAATGGGACATTTTTTTATTAGTACAACCGAAATTTAAATGCCGCCATAAATTAGTGCATGTTTGATAACCATATCACATGCATTTAGAATGACTTAAAGTCAAACAGCATACAGGACAGGACAAAAAATATGAAATTCTCTCAAAAATAAAGTTACATTATTTCAAAAAATATGGCAAAATTTTATTGAGAAAAGTTGTTTAGAATCAAAAGTTATGCTCAAATACAAAGTCAGGGCCTCCTATTCGAATGTTTATTCTTTTTTTGAAAATTCAATAGTTTGCAAGTTGCAATCAATCATGAAATTATATTTTTATTATTGAAGAGATTGTAGCCAATCACAAAATTAAATGACTTTTGAGGTTAACAGCTGTCACAAATGTCATAATTCGGAAATATGAACACAAAACTCCTATTGCATAGGAGTAGATAAAACGTATTACATTTGCGATATTGGCCATTATTCACTTGCGCCACGCTCCTTCGGTTTGTGGCAAAAATGTCATCTTCGTGAATAATGGCTCATAATCGCTCATATAATAATATACTATAATTATAGTACTTGAGTTGTAAAATTTAAAATTATTAAGGATGATTTATTATAATTAAAGTAAAAGTAGGTTACCATAATAGTATAGTTGAAACAAACAAAATATAAAAGAAAACACAAAATGGGAAGTTACAACAAGCTACATCACAACGTATTGTTCTGCGGTCACAACTCGAAATGCACTGGGGTGACTTAGCTTCGACAACGCTTTCTCTGCCTAGTCATTGATGCTGCGCGAGACCACTAGAAGGCAATTTTAATGACATCAACCATCTCAACGGCTGGTGGTCTGTGTTGGAGTAGACGTCGGCTCCGTCGATATACTCTCTAAACTTTCGTACGCTCCATACCAGAGCTAGGGCTTCTCTCCCGATAGTGCTATAGTTTCTTTCGGCTGTTGTAAGGAGGCGGCTTGCGTACTCGATGGGTTGTTCCTCCGTGTCCTCCCCCTGCAGCAAAACACCTCCGATCGCATAATTACTGCTATCAGTCCGAATCACGAACAGAAAGTTTTCGTCTGCTTGGCGTATTACCAGAACAGTTGCTACTAAAATTTTCAGGTTTTCGAATGCTGCCTTTTGGGCGGACCCCCATTCCCACATGAGTAGTGTATATATGCCGGTTGTGGCTTGTGGCGCACAGGTAATTGCACCTCACCTGTACAGGTGTGCTCAGGTGTGCAGGTGTTTTACCTGTGCAGGTGTGTTTACCTGTCCGGGTGTACAGGTAATTTACCTGTAAAGGTGTGTTCACCTGTCCAGTTGTACAGGTGTACAGGTAATTTACCTGTCCAGGTGCTCAGGTGTGCTAAGGTGTACAGGCAACAGGTAATTTACCTGTCAAAGTCATAGGTCAGAGATTACATATGTCATGGTTTAACGTAGAGGCAGATCAGGGACGAAATAGTATATTATATCATGAGGGACTAAAGTGCACCATTTAAACCCGCGAGTGGAGTTTGTTGCCTCGAGGGCGAAGCCCGAGGGCAACAACCACTCAAGGGATTTAGGCACTTTAGTCCCGAGGTATATACACTATTTTTTGCACTTTTGGGAACATTTCCAAAATTTGGAATCTGTCAATTTGGAAACTGACAATTATAATTTATTACAAACTGAATTGCAGCAGGTCCTGGATAGCCTGAATCAGTTGGCAGTACTGAAGTGTATTGTCAGTATATGTCAAATTCGAGATTTGCAGGTTAAGTTTTACGTCAGTGTGTTTCAGATGACAAACAAAACCTAACCTACTAACCTCGTGTGTACATAAATTTACCATAGTTACGGTATCATTTTTACTTTAGTCCCTAGGGTTAAATGAGTTACTTTAGTCCCTAGGGATCAAATGATCTACTTTAGTCCCTGTTTACGGGGACTAAAGTATCAACTTTAGTCCCGGAAGTGCAAAGTGCAAAAAATATGTTATCTAATGGCTGTAGCTAGTAAATAAAGATAATAATTTACAATTATTATTATAGGGCGAAGAATCGTGCGCTGTAGCTTAATAGATAAGAGACAAGAGTGAGGCCCTTTCGTAAGAAAATAAAATAGAATTGTTATAACATGTTGTAAATGCAGAAATGCAAGAAGAATTATTTTTAATGTTTATATAAATAGATATGTTTCTAAATGCAATTCATGCGAGGATTTTAAACACACACAAACGCGAAACGTAAAACTGCTGTAGGTATGGCAATCGAAAAAATTCGAATAGTATTATAATGTGTCGATGTAAGACAAGTGTTTGTAAATGGGTTAATAATAGCGCATTTAAAAACAGTTTCAGCTCCGAGATTCTGTGGTAGAGATAACGCGGGCACGGCTGTGTAGATAACGAGAGCACAAGGGTGGCCTCTCTCAAAACTAAAAATGTGATAAGTCGTTTTAAACGTCGAAGAATTACTTTTAATATGAAACAGGTGTTTGCTAATGAATATATATGGCAATGGAATGCAGTACAAATATCATGTAGATGTAGCCGAAACTGTTAATGTTTCCTTAAAAGAGCAAAAGTTGAAACATTACAAGAAATATCGTCAAAAGTACAAATGTTTTGTTGCAACTAGTAAAAGTAATAGGAATTTGCGCATACAAGTAAATGATAATAGGTAAAAATGGTCGAATTATCTTACAATTTCCATGTCGATGTAGCATGGAAATGTTACTATTGCGCTAACAATTCAAATAATCGTCAAAATATCTTAAAAGTACAAATGCATTGTTACACTTATTTCCAAGATATCCTAAAATGTTGAATACAGGTAATAAGAAGGTGCAAAATGTTCTACAAAGTTTCAATAAATAGCAAAAAATATTATTAAAAGAGGACATGTAATAGGACACTATATTTTGAGCAAGTGTCTATGGTATTTTTAAGGCAAAAGTCGATTATAATGTTATCAAACATGCGATTAAAAGTTTCAAATTAAAAGGTAGTAGTGGATAGACGTCGAGGTTGTGAAAAATACGCTAAAACGTTACACCGATTAAAGGAAACAAAATATATGTGGCAATGCTTGTGAATTAGTAGAAAACATTTACGGAGAAATATGTCGATAACCAATTAATCATGCCCTCGTAAATTTAGATAACACAGAAAGGAATAACATGTACCTAGTTGGAGACATGTGTAGTATGAAGCGGTATATTTTAGGTCATCAAAATCTTATTAATAGTTCGACTGTGTGAGATAAGTTATAATACGTATTTTATATTCCGCTCACGAGAAATAGCGATAGGACTGCAACGAAAAAAGTGTGCATAGCATAGTTTTAAAGCGCATGGAATTCGACATGGTTTTTCAACTGGCATCGTTAATGGCATTTCGACTGAAAGCTCGCAATAGAATAAATATATCAAAGAGTTATGCAGCTATGGTAAAAATGGTGGCGAATGTAATGAATGCAACGTGCATTATCGATCCATTTTTTATGGCCTCTCAGTACTGTGTATGATAACAGTGGCATGTCGATTATTGAACTTTGCGATCTATGACATAGTACCTACAGTCACATGATTCTGGGGGAACCCGAACAAAAAGTAAATATTTTTCGCGAGACAAAAATTCAGTAGTTAGCATCTGTTTATATATTATTAAGTGCAAGGAAACGAGAACTACAGCTGGAAGAAATAAATGTGAAGAAAAAGAAACAATATGTGCAAAATACATTTGCTATAAAAGACAATACAAATATTTGCTCGAGAAAGAACAAGAGATAATAGAAATGAGAGAAAACTTAAGAAATTACTTTAAAAATACATGGAAAAATGTGAATATTACTGGATATTATACAATTTCTGCATTTACCGTAAATCATAGCGGGTATAATAATTACGGGAAGTAGCCATATGTGGAAATACTTGTAGTAAAAAACGGGTGTAAAAGCGTTTACTACTGAAAAGGACATTACAAAATGTGTTTTTAAGTATGTACAACTCGAGAGAGAAAAACAAATAAGGTTACATTGTAATACTAGCCCCTACTTATAAAGGGTTGTAAAATTTATTACCAACGGATAGCTCATAAATCGGAGGTATGTTCAATTGTTCACTCAGCCATACGTAAATAAGTAGGCAAACACCAACGGAGTATCCTGTATAACAATTTATTATATTTAGCTATAATACAAAATAAATATTCATGTAATAACGAAAATGAAATGTATATTGAATAAATTAACGTTCATGTAATGGCGTTGCTTGTCCCTACGGATGCTGCAAACAGATCTACACCCGTGCTAGGCGTGTCTGCTGGCCTCGTGCTTGGGACGTCGTGGTCGGTAGGACTTCTAATTCGTGGTATATCGGGACGGCCGCGACGGCGCTGTGGAATCTGTGTATTTCGCTGGTTTGCTAGTGTAAATTATTAACAACAAATTAGATTGGGGGTACTATTTCTCACCCGGTTTGTACGGCTACAATTATTATCAATACACCCCCTGGAGTTTTGACACGGAGCGGGCAAATTCCGTGTTGTAGCCGAAAGCTGATTCGTCGATTAACCGCCAAATATCCGTGTTTTCGCAGTGCTCTATGAGGATTATTCCCGCGGCTCGTATTTCCCCAGGTCTTAGAGAGTGCTTGGGTAAGTCGCTAGCTGTAATCCCAGTAATTAGTAAAGCAAATCGACTCGCATAACTTGCGGCTTTATATTTTGGATTTATAGGACGAAGTTCTGAATTTACAATGCAAGGAGGAAATTCAGGACCTGCAACTTTGTTAATAGTGGCCAGCTTCCCAAACGGGCTGAGGGATTCCGGTTTCTGGAATCGTGACCTAGATATTCTCTTTCAAAACACCGGGTCGAAACTAGCCTTGGGTTTTGACAGATTTAATAAGAAAGTTTAAGCCAATGACCTAGATATTCTCTTTCAAAACACCAGGTCGGAATTAGCTTCGGGTTCTAACAGGTTTAATAGGAAAAGTGATCCTCGCAGAGGATCCGGGAAAAATCTCTGGAAGAAAATCTGTCTGGAAGTCTCTTCGGATCGGACGGGAAGCAGGAGGGGAAACGGGTAAGCTTGAGCCAAGCTCAAGTTTCGGGTTCGGGATCTGGAAATATCTCGGTGGAAAATCTCTTTCGACAGGACGGGAACAGGAAGGGGAGTCTGGATAAGCTCAAGCTTCGGGGTCGGAATCTGGAAATATCTCGGTGGAAAATCTCTCTGGAAAATCTGTCGAAATGAGCTCTGCAACTGCTTTTATACGGCTTTAGATGTTCATAGGTGGGGGAGGAACGGCGCGCGGCTCGCCTTTGTGTGCCTGCTGTTATCTCTGGATGCGGCCATCGTCCACGCTCGTTATCTTCTGGTCCATTGACACGACGTTGTTTTTAATAACGCTGGAGTCGGCGACGTATAAATTTGAATATATTATTTAATATTTGTTTAACCAAATTCATACGTTAGCTAGCGTTACAACATTTCAATTCCTTTTAACAAATCGGATATATTGCAATGGGTTGTATGCTTTGCTTTGTACTATTTGTAAAAAGGAATACTAAATGCATACAGTCCACCACACACCTTAATTACTTTGTTTTTGAATTTTATGATATCAAAGTGTAACCTATTGACTATTTAATTTCTAGGTTCGATTGATATTTAAAATGTTAAATAGTAGTTTCAACTCAATTTATGATTCGCTCATCGGTATAAAATTTATTTTGCTAGCTCAAATATTGCATGAAGACTCGTCTCTCATTTAGGCTTGGGTTCCTAGTTTGTTAAATTCAAAGTTAAAAATTACTGGCACGCCACTGTGTACAACTGAAATTAAACTTCATAGCGCAAGCGCTCAACCTGTCAAACTGACTGACATAAACAGATTCGAAATACGTTGAAAGTTCGTGCAATTAATTTTAAAATAAGGATTCAATGAGCAAATTACTCGGTAAGTGTTTGAATTAAACCGCCTTTGGACGGCGTCAGTAAGTTCTTTTATTTTCAGGCTAATACGTCCATTGGCTTGCTCAAAAAAGACGCATCTGCGATTTTGTTTATTTTAACCTCCAACTGGCAATTTTAATTACAAATCCTAGATTACTGGTTATTGATGGACATCAAAATAAATCGGATTCAAGTTCCTTGGTTTGTACTTCAGGTATGATCGCACTTTCAAGCCTTTGGAGCGGTTAAATTTTTCGTACACTAACCTCACAATGCTTTCAGGAACGGTAACCGCTAAAGGACAACTCTGCGTTGCCTGTCGTTGATGCAGACCCCCAGGGATGCTGGAACGCTGATGTAGTTGCTGCCGCTGGTCCACTTGGTGCTCTACAACGTCCTCTTACTGCTGTAGCCGTCGTGTTTGCTGCTATCGGAGAATCGTAGACCTCCTTCGATGACGGCTCCAAGATCTGAAGCCACCACCTCGGTGTAAATTTAATTTTCGGTAAAAACGCTACCCACACTTCCACATATGCATTAAATTGTGCTGAACACAATGGAGTAATTTATTTTTATGTAGGTCGACTATAAATATAAAATTTCTTTTATTAAAGTTGGAGCAAAATTCAAGCTGTCAGGTATAATTTTTATTCAATTGTCTCCACCCCGGTTCTTAATAACAAAACACTGTCTTACATATTTGAATAGGAAATGAACCAAGTTCAATTACATTACATTTAAAACTAAATTTAACAACTATGATAATTAGATACAATGTTTTAATTCTATAATAATTGTTCTTTGAATTTTCGATTTTGTACTATGTTATAGCGCCACCTAGTTTATTGTAAATTCACTTCTCTGTTCAATCCGCCACTACACTGATTATTTATTAGTGCACCAATTGTTTTACATCCCCCTGCTTGAATTTTCTATTTATTCTGAACCTGTTTGCTATTCCTCAAATTTTCCATCTTGATGCTGCATGTAAATTGCCTGGCTTTGTGCTCTATGGCACATTTCTTTCCTTAATCTTTTCTCTTACCTCTTATATTTTTAAAATGCTCATCATAATTCCATTTTCTAATTTACTTTAATTTCTACGCATCATTTGACTTTACATATTTTGAATCTTTCTGTGCCAGTTTTACTTAAAATGGGTTCGGCTTCTATTTTGCCCAAACCTTTTATATTTTGCTAAATTTACATTACTGACTCCAAACCTTTGAAAATCGAGTTTCATTCCCTTGTAGCTTATTCAAATCATTCGAATGTTAATGGCTACATTTTCCAATGTAATTTCAAACTGACAAATCATGTGAATTTACACAGTTGTACGAATCATCCCAACTCTGTTCTTTTGTGATTTAATCTTTAATTAGTCTGCATTGCCACCAGAGCTGAGTGGAGTGCTATATACCATTACAATATATTGACCAACCGAGGAACCGTTTATATCATTTACAACCAACGGAATTACCACATTTAATGGCTACTCATTTCCGAAGGTTGAGGAACTTAAATATTATACTGAAGTGTTGCTTAAGATCGATAATAATAGTCCATCTTGCCAAGAAGAAATAGAACAAATTGAGCATATTACTATGCAAAAAATAAAAGGTAGTAATAAGGTAACACAATGTCCTCGGTTGGCTGAATTACAAGAAAGGACTGAACTAATTAGTAAAGCAATTAAACAAAAACAATTCAGACAAAAGATTCGTTATATTTTACAGTTCGAAAACCTAGAATAGTTATACATATCTAATTACTTCGAAAAAGAACTTAACTGTTTTAAATAGAATATGCGGAAAATTACAAAAAGTTGAAGGTGCGGAAAGAGGGGGAGGTAATAGTGATAAGAATTTATTCTTGTCCATTAACAAACAAACTGAGGTAAGAGTGCATTCAAATGAAGAATTCAATCCGGATGTAAAATAGTTATTACACCGCAGGTGCGAAATAACAAAAGGTTTGAAACAATGAAAAGGTGTCTTTGTAATGAAAATTTCATAAAATGGGCATAACCTAACTTTTGTTAATGACTGACAACATATTTTCAGGGCGAAATTCATCACCCTAACAGGGCCTTCTATCGGCAAAATAACTGTTGAACGGTTTATACCTAGATGTTAATGAATCAAACACTTAATGCTGATTGTTTTTATTAACAAATCTCAGTCTTTATATACATTTACATATCAATTACTATTGAAATTACATATTTCAAAGTGTAAGAATGCTTGCCTTACTAGGTCGCTCTCGTATGTCATAACATACGGTCAGCATTTAGCACGGCCGCTATGAGTTAATATTGCAGTTCTGCTAAATATGCAGTTGCAACAGCTAAAATAAATACATTGAACTTTTACGAACCAGTGCATCGCACTACTGGTATGCATTTCTCAAATTTTTAAATGAAAATTAAATCTGTTTAGTTTGAGATTAAACAAGGAATGATTTGAAAAAAATTAACAAAGGGCGCATTAGTAATGCATGTAGCCAATTCTGCAATTCTAATTGATTTGTATTTAAAATATATATATATATATATATATATATATATATTTGGAAAATGTTGCGTTGACGCAAGCTTCGGTATTATATATATAAGCACTACAGGCCATGAAGGCCTAGGGCTTTATTGGTTATTGATCTCCATCTCTTTCTACATTTCGCTTCTTCTGTCCAGTTCTGCACGCCTATCTCCCTTAAATCTTCCTCTACCGCTTCCAGCCATTTTATCCTCGGTCTTCCTCTCGCTTTGGTTCCTATCAGACTTCCCCGCAGCATGGTTTTTACTTTTCTCATCCTTGTTAACCTTTGGACATGCCCTAGCCACCTTATTCGTTGTGCTTTTATTATTTGTACTATATTTGGGTTCTTGTATTTTTCCGTAATCTCATCGTTTGTTCTCCTCCTCCAGGTCTGTCCCACCTTCTGACCACCATAGATTCGCCGCAATATTTTTCTCTCCCATCTCAGTAACTTGTCCTTCTCTTTTTTATTCACTACCCAGGTTTCGGAACTGTAAGTCACTGCCGGTCTGATCACTGTGCTGTAGATTCTCACTTTTGTCCTTTGGGATAACTGCTTCGCACGTAGCACCGCGAGTAAACTCCCTGCGATTTTGTTACCCCGCACTATTCTCGCCTCTATTTCCTTTTCACTGTCACTGTTTTGTGTTATTAGCGCCCCGAGATACACAAAACTGTCCACTTTCTCAAACTTTAGCTCGATATTGTCACCCACCTTTACTGTTAGGTACTTTACATTTGTTCCACTATCTTTTCTTCTACCCATTTCCATATACTTTGATTTTGTTTCATTTATTCTTAACCCCATTTTACTTGCTTCGTGCTGCAGCCTTCCTACTACTTTCTTCAGCTCCTCTTCTGATTTTGCTAGTATGGCCACGTCATCTGCATATGCGATACATTGGTGTTCTGTGTTATAGATGGTTCCTGTTAGATTTATTTTGCTGTCGCGTATTATCTTTTCTAGAGCCACATTAAATAACAATGTTGACATCGGGTCACCTTGCCTTAGACCTCCCATTACTTTAAACGCCTTTGTTTCATGACCATGCACCCTGACTGTATTATCTGTTTTCTGCAATGTCATTTTAATTAATGCCACTAACTTTTTTGGTAGATCTAAGTCTTCTAATGCTTTGTATAGCTTAACCCTTATTATGGAGTCGTAGGCCTGCTTAAAATCGATAAATATTGCAAATACAGTTTTATTAAATTCATAAAATTTTTCTTGTATTTGCTTCACAGTGAATATTTGATCGGTGACAGAGCGGTTGCTTCTAAAGCCGCACTGGTAATCTCCCAGAATTGCTTCTGTGTAAGTTTGAAGCTTCTCTTTTATCAAGGTCGCCAGAATTTTGTAAGTTACTATAGCTATCCCCCTGTAATTTTCACATAAGGTTTTATCCCCTTTTTTGTGTATGGGGACTATCATTGCATTTGACCATTGTTCTGGCTCCTTCTCTTTCTGCCATATTTGCCTAATCAATTTCCATATACGCTCATGCAACTTTTCACCTCCGTATTTAATCATCTCTGCTACCACTCCGTTCCCCCCTGCGCTTTTATTATTTTTCAGGCTTTCTATAACTTTGCGTACTTCTTCTTTGCTGGGTGGCTCTATTTCTCGCTCTTCTTGCTCTCTCTCTTGTGTGCCTTCTATCTCTGCCATTTCTTCATCATCTTTGTTGTTGTTATTCAGCAGTTTTTCAAAATGTTCCTTCCATCTGTTTGCTATTTCTGCAGTGTTTCCTATTAGTCTTCCGTTTTTATCTTTACAGTACCTTGCTGTTCCCTGAAATCCCACTTTCTGTCTCTTAATTTCTTGATAAAAAAATTTTATTTCTTTGTTTTTTAGTTTTTCTTCAATTGTTTTCATTCTGTTTTCATTGTACTCCCTCTTCTTTCTCCTACATATTGCCTTGACCTCCTTTCTCTTTTCCTTATAACTGATTATACTTTGTTTCGTCTTCTTACTTAACATAGTTTCTCTGGCACTTCTTCTTTCTTGTACTATTCTTCTACATTCTTCATCGTACCAACTCTTGCTCTTCCCAGATTTCTTACTGGTCAACGTCTTCTTACTTGCCTTCTTGATTATGCTTTCTATCTGAACCCATTCTTCATCTACGCTTTGTTTTTCCTCTGCTTCGTCTAGAAGGTTGTCTATTTCCTGCTGATACTTTCTTCTCTTCTCTTCTTCTTGTAGTTCCGCTACGTCATAATTTCCTTGCTTTCTGCCTTTGCTTTTCTTTACATTTATTTTGATGTCTGTATTCAGTGTCGCCCTCACTAGGTAATGATCTGAGTCTGCCTCAGCCCTCGGTAACTTCTTATATTTTTAATACAATTTGCATGTTGAGCCTCTATTAGTATATGGTCCACTTGGTTAACAGTTTGCCCATTTGGAGCCGTCCATGTCCCTTTATGAATTTCCTTCTGTTCAAACTGCGTTGTTCTTATAACCAAATTTTTATCTGTTGCGAAATCTATAAGCCTTTTTCCATTCTCGTTTGTACTTTCATGTTTGCTAAAGCCCCCTATCGTTGGCCTGTAAATTGTCTCTTTGCCAATTTTCGCATTGCAATCGCCCAACACTATTTTCATATCATATCGTGGGATCTCACTGTATACACGTTCTAGCTGTTCGTAAAATTGGTCTTTCACCTCATCCTCTTTTTCTTCTGTCGGCATGTGCACATTCATAATACTTAAGTTTCTGCGGATTCCTTTTACTCTTATATATGCTATTCTATCCGATATTGCTTTGTATCCTATCACTAGCTGATTATACTGTTTATTGATAAGAAAACATGTCCCTAATATTCTATTTTGCCCTCCGCTTTTGAAGAGTGTGTAATTGTCTATATCTATTATTTCATTTCCTATTTGGTTTGTTTCCTGCAGAGCCAGAATTCCTATCTTATATCTTTCCATTTCCCATATTAAATTTTTAAATGCCCCCTCTACATTTGTTCCCCTGACATTCCAAGTTCCCAAGTACACAATGTCTTGTTGCCTCTTCTGTTTTACACTTTTACGTCTGTCATCATATACAGTATCCATCTCCTTTAGCCCTGTTTTGCATTCCATACTCATTATCCTTGGTCGTGCTTGCGTCGTCTCCTTGTCTGCCTGCCTGATTGGTGCTGCTAGTTTTTTTTCTTTTCCGCCCTTACCAGGCTTCCTCCTTCCTGCGACCATTCGTACATAATTCCCTCCACTTCCAACTTACGGTATCCCACTCTTGTTTTCTTGCCATTGCTCTGCTCTTCTCGTGCCACCTTCCTTATTGCAAGTTGTACCCTTCTCTCCTCCATTGTGAGATCGCTGTCAATGTAAATACTGCTTGGAAGCCTTGACTTTTGCTTTAATATTTCTATTTTGTCGCCAAAATTAGCACACTTTACCACCGTAACTTTCGATTCATATTTTCCCACTTTAAAGGCTTCTACTTTAATTTCCACTCCCATCTCTTTTTGGATGAAGTTTGTGACCTTAACTTTTAAGTCTTGGTTCCCTGGCTGCTCCTTGAAATCTACCCCTTTGATAACTATATTATTTCTTCTTTTTTCTCTCTCTTGGTTCTCCAATTTATTTTCCAACTTGCTGATCCTCATCTCCATCTCTCCCTTTTCCTTTTGCCAGATTCTAGCTTTTTCCTCCCACTCTGCTTTCGCCTTCATTAATTCTGCCTTCACTTCGGCAAAATCTGACTTCATATCAGCTATTTTTGTTCCGAATTCTTGCTTTAACTCCTCCTTCACTTCATCCAACTTTTTCAATATTGCCTCCATTTCTTCGCTTTCTTCGCCGCCCGTTAGCTCTCCTTTTTTTGTCTCGACTTTAGATACCTGTTTTGGTGGGCCTCTCGTTGTTTTCGCGCTTTTATTGAACGCTCTTACTTGCTCCCACTCCCACTTCTCAAATTCTTCCGGGTCTTCTACCCTTTTCCGCTTTATTAAGTCTTTCACACTAATAACACTGTTAGCCCTTCCTCTCCCACTTCCCCTATCTTCTTTTTTACTCATACGCCTTTCCGCTATTTATCAAGACTAATTTTACGCAACTCGCCTTTTTCGTAGCTCAAGAGAATACCCCTTACACTCTTACGCTGTACGCCACTGCCTTGAGTCCTTGATCTAAGAAATGCCCCAATTCGGCGGCTGTATTCTGGCGCATGCGTATTATACGCGTAATGACGTATTTGTTTCCCGCTATTTTTATACACGCAACTTTCGTCCGTATTTTATCACCGGTTGGAGTTAATTCGCTAAATTTCTACTTTATACCGTTTAACGTCCGTTTAATTTTACTGCTCTTCGTTGTGGCACCTTTAACTGATCTTCACGCCCGCTATTTTCTTAATTTTTCGCCTTTATAACTTAGATATCACTTTACATTCACTGCACTGTTGACGGAGCCTATTTATAGGTTATCGCGTCGAACTCCTTCGGTATTAATGGGTTAAATTACAATATTTATGAATGGTTTTTACTTTACTTCTTGCACCGAGATGTGAAATCTAGTGTATAGTTTAACTTAGTAATGTTTCTGGAAAACTCGGGAGTGAAGCTACATGTCTTATAAATGAGACTGAAATATTCATATAGTTGCTTGTTGGGGCTATCGTGTGTTACCGTGTTTCCACGATTAATAAATTTCAAATAAATTTTAAAACCCCATTTCCACAGCATCTTCTTGTGTCAGCACAACGTGGGACTTTTCTCTTTATCACGATATATCACCAAAAGAATAATAATAGAATTATGATAAATTATCATCGAAAAAATATGCCAGCAACTGATTTACATAGTGGGACGTTTTTGAGAAAGAAAATTCCAAGTCCAAACTATCATCTCCCCTGCATACTAAATACCACAATTTGGAAAATAGCGAATCTATACTTCCAATTCCTCTAACAACGGATTTCTCCGCGTACAGCACATTGTACACTAAAGAAAACAAGGACTCAATTATACAAAATATCTGTATTGACATAAATAAAATTGGCTGTACAAATATTTATAAATATTTCCAAACTAAAACTAACCTAAAACCGCTACCACAGCTTGTCCATAAAATCCAATACAAGGGCCGAATGCTTTCGAACATCATCAAGCCAGTGTCCAAGGCTACAAACAATGGCGTCCTCTGTTGGGTTAAAATAGGAACATCTAACGTTCCCCTATACGGTGGCACAAAACCCTCGACAGTTCTGACATGACGATTGCCATCGCCCCCAACTCCACTGGAGCGACAGTCCACCTCATACACTCTGTGTAGGAGTAGGACATATAAATATACTGGCTTCTTCGACCACAAGTGCAGGGAATGTTTTCGAAATGGTAGAGGATGTTGGAGTTATTAAAAACTATCTCTACCTTGAAACCTGCTCTGGTGGTGCCCTAGACGCAATTATGTACAAGTGCAGGCATAAATTTGATGATCATTTCCAACAAGACGCAGAGATAGCTAAGAGAATCCTGTATCACCTGGGGCAGTGTGAATAAATAAGAGCTCCCAAAGGAGTCGGCAGCGGTATGGTTGTAGCAGGTACACCTGAAAAAGATGATACTTGATATTAGTGTGAAGTATGGGTGAATTTATCAGGACAACTTGAGTTAACAGCGAAATTAGAAAAAATAAAAAAAGACAGTTTGTGTGACGACTAACCCCATAACCACAATAGGCTAAAGGTACTACGAAACTTTCCGTTTGTTTGTTGTTTTTGTTTTGGATTTTTTGTTTTCTGTTCCCATAATTTTGTTTTGTTTTTCAAATTTCATATGGAGGCTAATGGCAATGTTCTCCTTCAGGACTATTGGTTACTCATAGGAGCACTCAAGCTAACTGTCTATGTAGCAGCTGCCCTCGAAGATTGACATTTCCAATTTTATTGTTTTATCTACATCTGGGAGCACGCCCAACTGACCTTGACTGAAAAAAACACATGGGACCCCAACATTATGGCAATGTTGATAATGTTCTTCCATTTTGAAAGAATTGCGAGAATGGAGTTGGTGCTAGAGGTACTAGTGTGAATTCTGAATACTATACGGGACCATTAGATCATTTGCGACATGATGTACAACGAAAAACACTGGATAAGTAGGTAATGATTTTGTTTTACACAATGATAACGCTCCTTGTTACACATGGCTTATTATCCGGTACATTGTTGGATAACAAAATTGCCATGAAAAAACTTAGAAAGATTTTCCTAAACTGTTTTAAGAAATGGCAGCAACATTGAAATAAGGGTGTGGTAAGAAAAGGACAGTATTTTGAGGAGAATTAAGTGATATGTGATTTAATTACTAAACAGCTATTAATTCCAGAATTCAACGGTCACACCTTGTAACTAATAATATAACAATGAATATCCCAGAAAGATCCGCACAAGATTTCATCACGTTACTCAGAACGGTGCTCAATTAAATTAATTAATGCTCACTGCCTTTCTGAAATTTTCATATTTTTCAGACTGCAGGAAGGTACTAAACAACATTTTTACAATACTTACTGTATTTACATTTCCAAAAAAATCGACGGTATGACTGCCACTAACTTCTAATCCTAAGAGTTTTCTTTAGTATTATGCTTCTTCATATGGTAGACTAAGTTACTATTCTTTGCTACTTTATATCCGCATGTGGGACAAGAATAAGGTTTGTCACCTGTGTGCGTGTTCATATGTTTAACTAAATCGCTTTTTCGTACTGCTTTATATTCGCAAACAGAACATGAATAAGGTTTTTCTCCTGTATGCGTCTTCATATGATAAACTAAGGAACATTTCTTTGCTGCTTTATATTCGCAAATAAAACAAGAATAAGGTTTTTCTCCTGTATGCGTTTTCATATGGTCCAATAAATGAGACTTCTGTGAAGTTTTGTACTCGCAAATACCACACAAATAAGACTTTTCTCCTCTGTGTGCCTTCATATGTTTAATTAACGGTCCTTTGCGTGCTGGTTTATATTTGGAATCAAAGCATGAATAACGTTTTTCTCCTGTATGCGTCTTCATGTGCGTCATTAAATGACCCTTTTGAGCAGCTTTATACTCGCAAAATGAACATGAATAAGGTTTCTCTCCTGTGTGCGTTATCATATGGATTACTAAATGACCTTTCAGTGATGCTTTATAGTCACAAATTGAACATGGATATGGTTTTTCTCCGGTATGCATCTTCATATGGTTCACTAAATTACGATGCACCAATGCTCTATAGTCGCAAATTGAACATGAATAAGGCTTTTCTCCTGTATGCGTTTTCATATGGTTCACCAAATTACGTTTCACTGATGCTCTATAGTCGCAAATTGAACATGAATAAGGTTTTTCTCCAGTATGCGTCCTCATATGTTTAATTATAGTATCTTTTCGTGCTGCTTTATACTCGCAAATTGAACACGAATAAGGTTTTTCTCCTGTATGTATCGTCATGTGTTGAGGTAAAGCACATTTGTGAGCTGTTTTATATTTGCAAATTGTACATGAATAAGGTTTATCTCCTGAATGCGTCTTCATATGCTGCACTAAATTACGCTTGTGTGCTGCTGTATACCCGCAAATAAAACATGAATATGGTTTACTTCTGTCTTCTGGTACATATTGACGGGCCTTGCAAACTACCTGTTTTTTCAGGTGGCTTTCATCTGTTGCACAAGTACCAAACAATTCATCTTTTATATTAACTTCCTCCTGCTTAATATTCAATTCTTGATTAGCCGTGGTGTCGATAGTATCTTGAATGATTTCTTGTCGAACAGGTGAATTTGCAACTTCTTGAGTTTCATAGACCTCCATCGGTGGTTCGTGTAACATGTTGGTTATTGCATTAGGCAAATTACATTCAACAAATTTATATTCTACGTCCATTCTTATAACAAATATTAAATGTCTAGATTTACTAAATGCAATGTCTGTAAATAAAACAAAAAAACGAATTCAGTTAGGTTAGGTCGGTTGTTTATTTAAAATATTAACAGACTATTCTGAGAACAATATGTCTATCTACTTACATGAAATGACAGGTAATATGAAGAAATAAGACGTTCATAAAATACGCTATCAGCAAACAATATTTTTGAGATGTATACACAATACATCATGTAAGGCAAGAAGATCTGCTACTACAAATGGAATTCTAAAGAACTACTTTTCAGTGTCGCCAACTTTGGAATATGAAGACTTGCTAAATCGTTGGTGAAAAGCATATATTTTTAAGGTTTTAGATCAGAAGGAGTAAGAAACTATTCGCGTCCGCGGCGCCAGCATCGCTACGAAGTTAATTTTAGTCAAGTGGCAAACCATATTAATGCCAACTGTAATTACAGTTTTTATTGCTTTCACGCAGAACTCTAGTTTCCATAATCTTCGGGACGCAAAGCCCGCGCAAAAACCCGTTTGAATTCTCTCGCTATTGTACCACCTGCTTTTCTGCGAAAATCTACGATTTTATGCGGACCATAAAAGTTAAAAGTTTTGTCGCCATTAGTTCTTCATTAATCGATTGCATTTCGGTGTGCACACACGTGTAACAGTGATAAATCAAGTGACATTTTTTAAACATTAACAATCATGAATAAAGTTAAAAGTAAGTACCTAGCTATGTAATAATTTCCATACTTCATTTAAATTTACCTAAATTCTGTATATTATTTTTTCTACTCATGACATTGAAATCAGTCATTTTGACATTGATTTCGGTGGTTTAAATTGCATTTCAACCACTAGAGATTGAAATGCTCGGACTACCGGGATTTCAAACTGTTTGACATTCAATTGGTGACAAGAGCAATGTCACTTTATGTTTACTTTTTTCTAAAGTGCATTAATTTGTTAAAATGAGTGAAAATTCGTAGAAAAAATAGTATATGCAACTCGTGGCTGATAAAATTTCAACCACTTGTCCCATAATATACTATTTTCTACTCATGACATTGAAATCAGTCATTCTGACATTGATTCCGGTGGTTGAAATTGTATTTCAACCACTAGAGATTGAAATGCTCGGACTACCGGGATTTCAAACTGTTTGACATTCAATTGGTGACAAGAGAAATGTCACTTTATGTTTATTTTTTTCTAAAGTGCATTAACTTGTTAAAATAAGTGAAAATTCGTAGAAAAAATAGTATATGTAACTCGTGGCTGATAAAATTTCAACGTCTCGAGTTAAATTGAAGAATGCCATTGGTTGACAATGATACCAGTTAAATTGTCTTAATTTTTTTGCCATGAGTGGCATTTGGAAAGATTATTCAACAATATGGGTAGATGACTTTTACCGAGTTCGACAGTACACATTTTTAACGTTTTAAACTATTTCTTCAATACTGGAGCTTCCAACACGGATTATTATGAGTTTTTAGAACGACGCTGATTCGCAAACCTCACTTTGACGTTTTGGTGAAATGTCAGTCAAAGGCTACTCACTAAATTGAAATTACTGAAACCAATCGGGCTCGCGTGAAAACACTGCGACATTAGGGGCCGGTTGCAGAAAGCAATGTTAAGTGTGGTGTTAGCTAACATCGCGTCAAAGTGAACAGAATCGCATCAAATTTTGTTTACTAATGTATTAGTTACCATAAACATTTGAGATTTGATTCGTTTTTGTTCACTTTGACGTCGCGTTAGCTAACATCAGACTTAACATTGCTTTCTGCAACCGGCCCTAGGTGTTTTCAAAGACAGTCAATTTTGATTGGCCGTTTCTGACAAATCCGACAATTTTCATTTGTTCGTTCATTATAATGTTGAATAATCGTGTAAAGCCCTTTACAGATGTTTTATTTCTTTTAGCAAGAGAAAGAAAGCGGTGTTATTCTAGAAAGCCATCTAGAACGAAGCGAGATAAACTCATGAAAATTAAGATTTCTGAAAAAAACAGTTCCCAAATACCACTCAGGTATTAAGTACATTTTGAAGATTATACAAACCTCCAACTATTTAAAAGTGTTTCGGTTTTAGTAATAACTCATCGAAAAATAATAAATATTCCACAGATTCAGAAGAGAATCTACCCAGTACTTCTTGCACCAGACAACTTTTCTTTGCAGGAGAATGCACCAAGTCGCAAGTACAGAGTTGCTCTTCAAAAATACCTCTCAGGTATTAAGTACATTTTAAAGATTATACAAACCTCCAACTATTTAAATATATTTTGGTTATAGTAACAATTCATTTGAAAATAATTCACATTCTATAGATGCAGAAGACAATCTAGCCAGTACTTCTTGCACCAGAGAACAAGAAAACGACTTGGTGAATTTAGAGGATCTCTGGTGTTCAAAAGAGAACTATAATAGGTGAAAATAAGTTTTTTCCATATTAATATTAGTACGTTTTCTAATGTCGATTTTTTATGTTCAATTTCATCATAAAGGCCTTGTTTATAAAACTGTTTAAACTCCATAAAGTTGCACTTTATTGTATATATATATAAGCGAGGTTTATACGGCCTCTGCCGCTTCTCGCATCTCAACTTCCACTGTCTCCTATTCTGCCAGTCTCCTTCATGGAGTCCTCTGGCTTCCATATTATGTTCTACGTCGGCTTTCCAGCTTCTCGGTGGCCGTCCTCTCTTCCTCCGTTCTGGTGGCGTCCATTTTAATACCCTTTTTGGCCACCTGCTGTCGTCCATGAGTTGGAGATGCCCATACCACATTAGTCGTTTGCATTCAATAGTATCCAAAATGCTTTGCTCTACCTTCATGATCTCACGTATCCTGTCGTTCCTAATGTGGTCCAGTTTTGATATTCTTGCACTCCTTCGCCAGAAATCCATTTCAAGGGATAGTAGTTTTTGACTATCTTTTTTGTTAATTTCCCATGTCTCGGAACCATATGTGCTAATACTCTGCACGATCGTTTTGTATAAGGTGTTCTTAGTTTTGCTGTTGATATTTTTACTCGAAAGTAGTGAATTTAATTGGCGGATTGTTCTTCTTCCCTGTCCTATTTTATTTGAAATATCTTTACTGCTTCTGCCATTTGACGAAAGAGTTACGCCCAAATATTTAAATGAGGAACAGTGTTTTATTACGAAGTTTTCTAGGTGAAGATCGCTCTTGTCGTTCTCATCTCCTGCTATCATGTATTCTGTTTTATCTGTGTTTATGACAAGGCCCCACTTCTCATACTCCTCCTTCAGTTTCCGCAGCATATAGTTGATATCATCTCTATCCGTGGCTAGTATTACTTGATCATCAGCGAACAGTAAGGTATACAGCACTTCGTCACCAATTGGTATTCCCATCCTGCTGCATTTTCTCTTCCAATTTCTCAATGCTTTTTCCAAATAGATCTTAAATAAAAGAGGAGCTAGGGTGCAGCCTTGTCTTAGGCCTTTTGATACTTCAAAGTCCTGAGAAATTTCGTTAATAACTTTCACTGCACTGGTACATCCACAATATAATTCTTTCACCGCGTGTATATAGACTGTGGAGATTTTACTTCTTTTCATACAAGGCCATAACTTATTTAATGGCACGGTGTCATAAGCCTTCTGAAGATCCACAAATGCCATATGAACTGTTCTTCCCCTTTCTATTTTTTTATCTATAACATTCTTGATAGTAAATACACCGTCTATACAGGAGCGTCCTGCCCTGAATCCATTTTGCTCTTCAGATTCTCTGAATTCCTCTTCAATTCTGCGTTTAAGTACACGCCCATAAAGTCTTGCTACTGTGCACATCGCGCGGATTCCTCGGTAGTTCTTACACTTTTGTCTGCCACCTTTCTTATAAATAGATGTAATAATAGCCCTTTTCCATTCTCGTGGTGGTGCCTCCTCGCTTAAGTACTTATTGAAAATATTAGCTAGTAGCTCTATGAGTATATCAGGGGCCGCTTTAAGTAATTCCACGTTTATGTTTCCTGGACCAGGAGCTTTCCCATTTTTCATCTGCTTTACAGCCTCTTTTACTTCGAACGGCGTGATTTCCTGTACATTATGACTTTCGTTCATATCTTGTAGCTCTCTTTCCTCTACCATGTATTCCACTCTCTGTTCTGTTAGTAACTCTTTATAATACTCCTTCCATTCCTGTATTCCGATTAGACTGATCTTTGCGGCATCTTTGTTCTGGTTTCTCATACCTTTGACCACTTTCCATGCTCTATTAGCTCTGGTGTTACCTATATACCTATTGACTTCAGCACATGTTTTTTCCCAGTAGTCGTTTTGGGCTTTTTTGATTTCTCTGTGCACTTCTTTTCGTTTTAATTGGTAATTTGTGATGTCTTCGGGTGATCTTGTTTCGAGCCTTTTTCTATGTAGCTCTTTTTTTTCTTTTATAATAACTTCGAGGTTGTTGTTCCACCATGGTGCACTATTTTTACTATTTTTATATTTGTGCATTTCCCCTAAAGCTTCTCTAGCCGCTTCGTGTATACAGACTTTTATGTCCTCATACATTTTGTCTGGCGCATTATCTTGCACAGTCAATCTATTAGCAAGTCGTATCTGAAACAGGAATTTCGTTGAATCCTCTCGCAGGCTTTCGAGATTATATCGTATCATCTCCGCCTTTTGTCCTCTCTCCTTCTCTTGTTCTTTTCTTTGTCCCCTTTGTCTATATTTGAAATATATTTTCGCTAACAGCAGATGGTGGTCAGAGCCACATTCTGGACCTCTCATAACTCTCACATCCATTATTTTCAGTTTCGATTCTTGTTTGATTATTATGAAATCAATTATGGATTTTATCTCTCTAGTTGGTTGTTCCCACGTGTAGCGATGTATCATTTTATGTTCAAAAAATCCATTTGTTATTTTCAAGTGACAGTTTTGGCACATTTCAATAATTCTTTCTCCGTTTGTGTTTATGACATCTTCTCCAAATTGTCCAACCACGGGATCATCCTTTTGCTTACCCACTCTACCATTCAGGTCTCCCATGAGGAGTATCTCTTTACGGTTACTCACGCCGTTTAATATTTTTGTTAATTCATCATAAAATAGGTCTTTTTTCTCTGCTTTTGCATCCTCATTTGGTCCATATGCAGCTATAACAGTCAGTGAATGATTTTTGATTTCCATTTCTACTACAAGGATTCTATCATTTATCTGTTCCCAAGACTTTATGTTCTTCTTGTATTTCTTTCTTATTGCTATCGCTACTCCACTACTTCCTCTTTCCTCTTTTGGGACTCCGCTATATATATAGACATATTGGGCTTTTTCTTCAGTTCCCTTTCCTTTCTTTTTGGTTTCCGTCATTTCAACTACGTCCAGGTTGTGTTTTTCTATTTCTTTGAAGAATTCATGGGTCTTCGTTCCTATCCCTTGTACATTCCACGTACCGAATCGCATTGTCCTTTTCATAACCAGTTTTCGTTTCTCAGATTTTCCGTCCTTTTCCGAGGCTTTGTTGAGATATTTTGCATTGTTTAGCTTTTTACGGATTGTGGAGTGCAGGTCCACCGTCCCAACCCCCAACCTGGAGGACCGGGTGATTTGAATTCGGGGTTTTCTTCCCCTAAACTGGTTGTCTGACAGGACTGAGGAGGCCAGTTTCTCCCATTAATTTAGCGGTTTTTCTGCTCTCTTAGCTAGATCAGGTCAGCCTGCGTCCTTTCTACCTTCGAGACCATTGACCAAATTTTCAAGAATATAGAAGTGAAAAAGGAGTGGCCCGTTAGCCCTCGAATACTCTAATAGCGCCAGGGCCGGAAAAGAACAAGAGTTGACCAAGATAGGTCAAATAGAAAAAGATCAAAGAGAAGGGGTCTGACTCAAGACAAGTTTAAATAAAGTACAGACCCAGCTAGGGTACCTCGGGATTGCCACATCCCGTACTCACAAGATGTGAGTCCCTGAGGGGGCACTTTATTGTACTAGTACAATAATTATAATGCAATTTGGAGAGTGAACTGTCACTGTCAAGTAAATGTTAGTATAAATACAAAAAAATACTTTAATAAAAACAATAAATTCGAACATTAACAAGAAACAGTGCTTATAAATGAAAAATCAACGATTAATTATTATGGTAATGAATATTTATAACACTGTTGTTGTCTTAGATGTTCATCATGAAAAATTTGTCAATAGCCATTAAGACACTCTATCTTAAGAACACGTAAATTTTATTCTATTTCCTCTTGACTTGTTAAACGGCCATTACTGTCGTCTGAACTGACTCGGTAAATGAGTCTTTACAGGCCAGGTGCCTGTAAAGTTGTACTGTCGTCTGAACTGACCGGTAAAAGAGTCTTTACAGGCCAGGTGCCTGTAGAACGCTGCCATTGCGACTTTACAGGCACCTTGGTTTTTAATAGATATATCTTTCACTAATCACTAATATTAATTTTCAGGATGTTCCCTAAGAGGAAATAAAACATTGTACGTGGCTCGCTTGCAATTAGCCTATATTGGGGCTCACCGGATTACAGGGCTCGCTCTTACGTCGCTCACCCTGCAAGTATCCAGCTCGCCCATAAAGGCTAATTTACTAAGCTTGCCACGTGAATAACTATTACTAGATATTTATTTATAATTTAAGTTAAAAAGCAGCGGAACATAAAGCTTTGCATGCAATTTATGCATAATCCAACTTTATTAACTCATCCTATTTATTAGCTTAGCTCGGCCATAAGATAGACTTGTTCAATAAAGTCTTAGATTATTTACTTCTTTCGTAAATAGCTATTTTCGATTTCCATTATGACACAGTAAAAAAAAGTTACTTTGCCGAGCTTTTTTTTTTATTATATAAACCAGATCAGCTATACATGGTTGATTTCAATATAATTGTTATGTTAATTATATCTAATGGCCGAGGCCTCACTAACTCATTTAATTGTTAATCTGGAGAAGTTTATAGCAATACTGTGTGTGTTGAGATCGATTTTATTATTCACTTGTCACTGGATGTAGGAGATAAGTACACATCTTGTGGTAATTTCCGCTTTAGTCTTCTGTGTATGTGTTTTACACCAGTTCCATATTCGCGAGCACTTGGGCACCATGTGATATTATTAAAATACGTCTTGGAGATGTTTTGGATAAAGTCCTGTATCGTGGAGATACCAGCTTCTTGATGGAGTTGGGCGTTTCTAACATACCACGGTGAGTTAAAGATAGTGCGTAATACCTTGTTTTGGAGTGTTTGAAGTTTATTAATTTGGGTTTTTGAGGTAGCTCCCCATACTTGGCAGGCGTATGTAAGTATTGGTCTAAGTATCGACTCGTAGATGAGGATTCCACATTCGTATTTAAGGGGCGACTTCTTATTTATTATTGGATATAACATTGCCAATCTCGCGTAACATTGGTTTAGTTTTTTATTTACATGGAATGCCCAGGTAAGTCGTTTGTCAAGGTATACTCCGAGATATTTTATTGCATTGTCATTTGGATTCCAGATTATTTGTTGATCCCCAATTCTGATATTTGGTGGCATGGTAGGTCTACGTAGTGTGAAAAGCTTAGACTCACATTTCATTGGGTGCCGAGCTTGTAACAAAATAATTCTGTTATGTAGTATTTACCATCGCCCCTCTCCTGCGAAGAGGATGTTTTTCCAAAAAAGAAAATCTGGTGTGATACACGCACACAACTGCCTTTTACAGTGATCTTATAATTAGCCAAAAAATTTAATTTTTAAGCATTTGTCAAAAATTACAAATTCTACAAGAACCGTACAAAATAGAGCGTTAGTTGAAGAGAGAAATTTTCTCCAAAAATTTTAAGCTGAATTCAAAAATGTAATAATATACCTATTTAAAATAGGAGTTCATAAAAACAAAGAAAAAGAAACTCATTTTAGAGGTATTCAACTCGAAAATCACCTATCTCACATCAAATTAAAAATGTAACGTTTGAAAACGATCGTTAAAGCCGTTTTTGTAAAAAAATTAAAAAACAGAAAAATCACAAAAGTAAACCCCATACTTCCGGTTATTCGATATTCTTCAAAAGCTTGCGGTCGCATCTAAATAGTACATAAAACGTATATACGAAGTTTCAACTCCATACCTCTTCTAGATTTTGAGATATTTTGTTCACAGACAGACAGACAGACCAATGAACAAAAATATGGTTTTTGAGTTTAGGGGACTCTAAAACATGAAGATCTGGTGAAAACTCAATTTCTAATTTTTGGGGTGAATCCAATACTTCCTTTATTGTAAAAGGAAATATAAATATAAATAATGTTTCTAATAGCAGTAGTGCAAATAGAAACATAACAAAATCTAACACCAAATAGCCATTCGGTAAATCAAATGTTACTCAACAATTATGATTTGTACCGTGCAAATTCAAATAAAATATACTATTATATTATATTGTCAGCGGCAGGGTAGAGCAGGGTTCTCCGTTTCTTGGAGGTCATCTGACTGCCCTCGAATTTCCAAGGGAATTGTTCTTATTTTTGTGTATTATGTAATTTTTTTTTCTGGAAATAAACATTATTATTATTATTAACATTACTGTGCATCTGCAATTTTTTTAATGTGCGCTTTAAACTGTACAAAACATAATAATACACCGTCCATGTTTTACTGGCCACTTTTAATATTTTGTTGCTACAATATGATACTACCCATAAAAATACTTGCAAAAATTAGTTGATTAGGAAACATTTATATATTTTACTGAATAAAATTGAATTATATAGGTACTTAACGTTTTATTAGTACCATTTCCTAAGTGATTTTATAAATAGCTATTATCTATTTTGTTCGTACTGATACTATTACGATACTCGTTTACTTATCGTAATCGAGAGCGATACTATAATAAAAATACTAAAAACAGAGTAATTTTTGTTTAAAAAGGGCAAAGTAGATAAAATACGCATTTTGTAGCACGCACGGGTTTAGGGTACAAACCCGTGCGTGCTACAAAATGCATATTATAAAAGTTTACCGCCGTTGTCGAGTTCCGCTTGTAACCGCCGGACTCGCGCCGCAATTTACGTGTGCGCTGAGCGCTCACAAAAGTACTCGTATCTCTTTGCGCTCATAATACATAACATCGTTTTACACGTTGCACTACCACTAATAAATATCGATCGTCTTTCGTCTACCTACGTCCATCGTGACAAAATTACTCATTTCTAGAATTTTCTGTCTGGTTTGTTTATCGGATTATGCAGTTTTAGTGGCGACATCTACGGGAGAAGCGTTCAACTACAAAATACATCTGTATTACCGGCTTTTTAAATCAAGGCATAAAATAAATCGCGGCAAATTTGAAATCCTGCAATATCTTTGGTCAAGCTGCAATTGGAGAGAATATTTAAATAATAATAAACATTCATGGTTATATATTGATTTTTACTTGTAGTTTATTATGAGATATTTTTATTTTTTCGATATTTTTTTTAAGCGTACTCAACATGTTTTTGTCAACTAATTTGTGTAATGATTTACCCCATGTTTTTATCCTTTTTAATGTAAGTAGTTAATTTGTAACGGCCCGCCTATGTTTAGAAATAATTTTAAGCGGCCTTATTGCCTCAGGTATGCTCAAGTCGGAGGATACGTTCAAAATGCTCTGATATAGTGCAGATCAATAAATAACACAAGATAAATAATAGAAATAAAATATACTGTTTTTAACTATTTACATTAAACTCAAACTTAAAAGGACACACTGTATATTACGGACAGAGGGGTAGTTGTATCAACAGGGGTTGCTCCTGGACGCCGGTGGGGCTGCTACGCGGCGGCGGAGGGATTTGGCAGAATGCCCCGGCCTAGCGCATGTTACGCCTCTGGGCGATGTCTCGGAGTGGGTCAGCCGCGCACCAGCTGCCTCGCGCATAGACTTCGGAGTAAAGGTCGTCGGTCGCAGGCACCAGGTGATATTTGTTTACACTAGCTAGCTGCTGCGAACACTTCGGATTAGTAATGGTGTTTCAAGAACATACCTGCCGGCGTAGGAAGCTGCAGGAGTTCGCGTTCGGTGTGGCCAAACCGGACCGGGGGCCGCCAGACGATTTGCCGGCTTTCGCAGCTCGAAACGATGCAGCGGTCGGACTCTCGGGAAATTCGCTATTCAAGCGAATTTGCGGCTTCGACTGGATTGCGGCGGTGTGGAGATCCCTTTCGGAGGGCTTCCGAAATGCTCATAGGATGCTGGCGGTGATTCTTACAGGTAGGTCCCTTATCGCATAATCTCTGTATGCGTCCAGCCTGTCGGCGTCGGGCTGCTGATTACTTCCAGGTGCTTCACAATTCGGGAAAATTAATGGGTTCGGAATACGGCCTTCGAAAACGCAAATGGAAATGCGACTCGGCACTCGGGACGGCGGCGGCGATCTCGTTCAGCGGATTATAGGAACGTTAGTTACAAATTCCACGGTTTCGGCCTTTAACTAACATCGGTTCGGTTACAAGGGATACGGGGAAAACTAATTAGTAGCCACGGTTTCGGCCTTTAAATTAATGACGTTTCGGGAACGGGTTTGATAAGGATCTCTAGGTTATCGGGGTGTTCTTGCAGGAAGACAGTAACCATACCTAACCCGCAAGAACTTTTATTTAGGCGATTTCTCCCTTGCTAAGACAGTAACCATACCAAAGCAAGGGAGTGATCGCTCCGGGTGGATCAGGAGGAGTTTAGGAGAGGACTCGGGAAGAGAATCTGTCTCAGGAGCTGCCATGTGTTCCTTTTTATACGTTCAGTGGCTCCCGGTCGGCGGTCGTGATCCCCACTCTGGCGGCGGGGGAAACACTCCTGCGCTCAAACGTGGTTTCCTGCGCATCGGCTACCGGCCCGCGCTATCGCTTCTTAGCGCGGTCTTGAGATGCAAACGTTTGATAAGGCGGCTAATTAAATTCCCAATACGTTTCAAGTATCTTTAGAATTTAGATTCACAAGCGAAACGTTACAAATTAGCCTTCGACTTTTCGTTTATCCCCCATTTAATCACGAACGGACCTGTCTGCAGCTACCACTAAATGAAAGGCAGATAGAATCCGTTATAGGAGCATATGCTTTAGTTCTGTAATAAGTTTTTTTGTAAACTCCAAAGAACGTTTTCTGATCGCCTAGATGTCCTGGGTTGATCCTATATTTTCCGCCAATTTTTCGAATTCATGCCCTAAATAAGGTTTTGGATCGATATAACTTTCAATGTCACATAAGAAGTAATCAACACGAGCTGTTGGATTTAAAATCTTTTTAAACGTAAAATTAATAAGATTCATTAAATTCTCAAGTAAACGAGTGGGGTCTGCATTTTCAGATTCGAAGGCTTTTGTTGTTCGTTGGACTTCATTGAGGATCACTTTAAATATGTCAGGTATAACTTGTTTGTTTTGTCTGAATACATTTGAAAGAGTATCTCGGCCGTATAGCAACTTTCCGTCGACCTAACCATATTGAAATGCAATTTTAATTCACCCCACTGCTCTAAAATACGACGAACAGCAGGCTCAAGAGAAATCCATCTCGTGTCACACACTTTTAGTAGTTTGTGTGGCTGCTCATTATTAATTGCAGCATTGTAAGTATTTTGTCTTTTGCTTGAATGCACAAACCAGTTATAAGTTTCACGAATCATGAACTCAATATTTCGAGGTAGAGTTTCTTGCCTTGCATGTGAGACTGCTAACTGTAAGGAGTGACACACGCAACTTATCATTATTAAATGTGGCACATTAAATTATTTTTTCATAAGCTCGTATACACCATTATTTAATCCTGTGGTAACATGTGCATTGTCCACTCCTACACCTAGCATTTTTGAAGGACAAAGCTGAAGCTCTTGGAGATAATTTTAATTTCGTCAACTATTGCAGGTACAGTTCCATTTGGCAACTCTTAACAGTCCCAGATATTTGAATACGACTTTTTTAAACTAACACTGAAATACTGTATAATAAGACGTAATAACTTCGTAACGGAAATGTCCGTTGATTCGTTTATAATTAAGTTGTAACCCTGCTCGCCAATATCGGAAACCAAATCCGCAACAAAATGAGGTGCAAGAATGTTTTTTATTATTTCCGTACACTTTGTGCTATGCAATCGAATACCAGATGCGGTGCTATTGTCAGCAAAATTGTTCGCGAATAATTAGGAAAAATGATCAACAGTTAATAACGAACAATGTTCTGCTATAAATAACGCCAAACTTCCTTCAGCTATGGCTATGGAAGTATTTAAAGTTTCCTTTTTAAAAGGTATTTTCTGTTGTGTCGGTGAGGAGATGCTATTTGATCTAATTTTATGTTTTTGTGTTAGTGAATGTTTTTTTAGATAGGTAAGTTTGGCGTAAAGTTCACTTTTGCAATACATACAGTAAGCTTTTGTAGCATCCGCATCAACAAGTTTTATCCACTTATATTGCCGTTTCCATTCTTTCCGGTAATGCTGCTGATACTTTGGTTTTCCCATTGTAAACACTACGCGAACAAACACTATACAGCACGCACTAACAAGTATTTTATTTTTTTATTTTATCTTATTTAAAAGAATATCACATGGTCAACCAACAGGTAAAAACCCAATTACAGGTTGACACTAATTACAAGATAATATTATTTTTATTCTGCCGTACTTTGCCAAAGAGCAGCATCTCCAACGTTCACCAATGGAAATACTACTCTCCAGCCAAGCACGGCAGTATTGTGGTACTAGTAGTACATTCATATGAGAATAGAAAACTATAAAAAATGAAAACAAAAACAAAACAAATTTAAAGATTTTGCATAAGCAGATTTTTGAATTTTGGATAGGACATGCAGAAAATATCGATACAGCCAGCATACTGATTATACGATCGCATAATTCTCCAAAACGGTGAGTTTAAAATAACATTGGTACTAGCAAATTCCGATTTGAACAGTTGAAAATGTCTGGTATTGAACTAAGGCACATTAAAAGTAATACATGAAATTAAATCCGGACAGTTGAACATATTATTTACAATCTTATAAAGAACAGTAACATCATTACACTTCCTACGATTTTCCAAAGTCACTAAGCCGACAGTCGCCAATCTACAGACATAGTTATGTAAGTCAATATTGAGTCGCTTACAAGTAATTCTTACAAATTTTCTTTGAATTTTTCCGATTCTACTACAATGAATTGCATAACAAGTGTTCCAGATTACACTTGAATATTAAAAATTTGATCTAACGAAAGCAGAATACAAGAGTTTATATGTATTAATATTTTTAAAAGAATTTGTAATTCTAAAAATAAATCCTAGCATAGAATTTGCTGTTTCAATATGCTTGATAAAACTTAATTTAGAATCAAAAGTAACACCAAGATCTTTCACAAAATTTACTTCCTGGATACTTTCTTGTGCGATCGTGTAGTCATATTTTAAACAAATTAAATTTCTTGTAAATCTAATTTAACAGCATTTATTTATATTCAGTGGCAAGCATTTAAGAAGACTCCAAGTCGACAACGTGTCAAGATCCACTTGTAATTTATTTGCGTCGTTTTGGTTTTTTATGGCTCGATATATTTTAAGATCATCTGCAAAGAATAAATGACCACATGACAGTATAGATGATAAATCATTAATAAAGATTAGAAACAAAGTTGGTCCGAGATGGGAGCCCTAAGGCACACCAGATGTAACGTAACGAAGATTAGAAATAAAACCGTTTACTACAACCATCTGTGTTCTGTTAGCGAGATACGATGTAAACCACTGTGCTAATTTTAGGCATAAGTGGCGCCTGTCGTCGCGAAGAATTGGTTAAAATGACAATCGATGATATCGAAGATATAGGCTCCATATTGATTGTAAAAGTACCGGACTCTAAAACTCATTCTGAACGAACTTTTACTGTTTCAAATTCAGAATATATTGAAATATACCGCAAGTACAGAGCTCTACGGCCGACCCATGTCTCAAGTCGCCGATTATTTCTCAAGTATGACATTAATGGCAAGTGTTTTAATCAACATGTTGGAATCAACAAAATAGGGGAGGTTCCTAGTTTGATTGCAAAGTGGCTTGGAAAGGAAATGTTTAAGAGCTACACAGGCCACTGCGTTAGAAGAAGCTCTGCCACTCTTTTGGCTAATGCAGGAGGTAATATGACTGCTATTAAGCGCCACGGAGGGTGGAAATCTACAAGCGTAGCAGAGGGTTACATAGAAGACAGTTTGAACAATAAAATTGACATTTCTAATAAAATTTTAGATTGTCAACCGTCTACTTCTAAAGGAAAAATGCCGTACAAAATTTCTTCTTCTGAGGACATGAAAGAGATGTATCAGAAAACTTTCCAAAGTAAACAATCGACAATGTCGTCGGGAATTAATGTAGAAAATTGTTCCAACTGTACCATTAATTTTTATTTAAATGGCAATAATTAATAGTTTTTAAATTTTGAATAAATTAAACATTTTCCGTTTTGTCCAAATCTGTGTTCTGCACTACAAAAAAACTTAGTTTAGTTTCGGCAGTGGTGTCCAGTTCCAAAACCGTATTTTCACTGCTAGCCGTGAAGAAATATTATTTTTTCACGTGTTAAAAAAAGTTAAACTTCGCGTATCTATAGCGATGCATACATGTCGTTTTTTGACGGCTGTAGAAAAAGGGTATATCCGGTGAGGGTGTATTAATATTTTGCATTGGTTTAAATGCAGCAGGTTTCCAAACTGATGAAAAATGAACTGCGAAATAATTGGCTTTTATTGTTGGAATATTACTGGAAGTATCATTGTCAGTCATTTTAGATGGAAGTCCAAAATTTGTTTTATTCTGCCTAACGTGAGGCCAAAATTGTTTAGTATTTGATTGAATATTTTTTTCTTTTTTATCTAAATGGCGAGAGTAGCACTGATCGGTTAATGACTTAATCTTAGATCTAAGAAAATTAAAACATATTTTGTCACAGTCCCTGTTATAGGACTTTATTCTATTTCTAATTTTAGTTTTTTCTTTTATCAATAACCGAATAAAGAATATTGTAAAAAGACCACTTAGGCAGGAATCTGGCCTCTCAAAAAGCGCTTCTAAAATGATGGGGTGTGCACTCAAAAATATAGTTAAAAATGTACATTATCTAGAATGACCTTGCGGATCTGAATGTGGTGGGCTCCATTCTTTTTGCGATTGCAAAAATGCAGAAAAAAATATTTTCCGGCATTTTTTTATTACAAAAAAATTGATGAATTTTATGCGTACATCGCATTCACAAGCTTAGCTTTGAATATTTCTCAATTATTTTTAAACCAATGGAAAGCTTATTTTTTCTGGATTCAGAGGATGTCAAATTAATCACGAAATTATTTTTAACAAATGCTACAGAAATTGTTTAAGCAAAACGTACGGGGAACGCGCGGTATAAACTTCAGCATCGAGGTATTTTTTAAACTATTGGACATAAGGGCATACTTCCAGCGTATGAAATGCATAGAAAAGAATGGAGAAATTTTTAGTAAAAAGAATTATCTTTATTGCTTTATTGTTCTAAAAGATACGATTTATTTTTGTACATCGCTCCGATGTTATCCGCTGCGTGTTTGGAGTTAGCCCAGGTATAATATATATCTACCTCAAAAAGGATAATGTAGTCCTGAATTTTGACACAAGTGTTCCGTAGTAGTTAAGGAGTAACCCTTTAAGAATCCTGCCTCTAGGGTACCGGCGTCATATCAAGGAAACATTGGCAGTAGTTTAAAGATACCTTTTGTTCAGGTAAAGTACCTTTTTTGTTTCAAACATGGCAAAACATCATTAAGAAAAGTTGTAATATTCCACCCTTCTTATAAGAGTATATTAAATTTTGCCGCGGGATAACTCACTGTCGAAGAGGGTTCGGTACACTCGAGTATAAATAAATACAGCAACAACGATATGTTAATAATAAATCAATATAATGTTTTTAACTGTGTTACACATAATATGAACTAAACTGTATATTATAAAATATGAACGTTACAAATCCTGGTGAATTCGAAATTTCACTGGCGGTGTAGGCAATCCATAAGTCGCCTCTGTGGAGGAGGTCGCAGGTTTTGGGATTGCCGCTCCTTGGACGGACAGCGAGTGGAGCCTTCTGCGTCGATTTGCGAGAATTCCCCGCTCGAAGCCGATCGATGTCGAAAGCCCCAAGAACTTTGTTTGCAGGCACTTTCCTTCTGCGGATTTTACGAATTCAAATATATGGCGAGCTTTACCTGGAGAATGTTTGTGTGTTTAGTAGTTAGTGTGCGACGCCTTCCTGGAAGTCGGGGATCCCTTTGGACGGACTCAGCATGCGGACGGTAGCCCGCAATTTTCAGGTGCGTAAATGGTTTTTGTTGTCTTTCGCAGGTAGAGCGGAGCGCTTTATCGGAAAGCCCGGCTGGTGCGATAATGCGCTATCGGCCCCGGGTCGTTGCTTCGACTTTGTTTACACTTAATACGACTTTTGGGCTGGGAGCGTTACCTTCGGGATTTGCGGATCGAGCGGTAGCTTTCGGCGAGGTGACACGCTGTGAATCACACAAAATTAATCTTCGCGGAAATCAGACGATTTGTTGACCTTTTATGCACTGCGAATAAACAGGATTTCGCAGTCAATAAGGACACAGGAATGTTCGGATATGGAGATTGTAAAATATTCCAAGATTCCAACAACGTGTGCTGGATCCTGTAATATTTCGGATTTGAACGCTACATTACTAACCAGAATTTACCGACATGATAGAGTAGCGTTCAGTACGGGTTATTTATAGCGGGTGTGAATTATCTTAATCTTGCAAACAGTTCGTAACGACAAAATGGCGGTAGGAAATGCAGCCAGATTAGATAACGGATCAGGTCAAGTATCTTCTTAACGGATGAAGATCGGTCAGAGAGAGCGGCAGCTGGGCGGTCTTCGTATATATAGTATCGGGGCCCCGGGGAGATTCGCTTGCGCGCCGCCTTATCGTAACTTGCGGCATCGGATGTTGATCGGCTTATCATCGGTTGGATCCGTAACGTGTAAAAAGCGCGCTGAATTCAATTCAAATGCTTTTTGAGCATCACTAAGATTTAATCTCAGGACGAAACGTTACAAAGTTGTTCATAATCTAGAATAATGGCACAATGCAAAATTCCAGAAACATAGTTATTTTTATGGATTCTTCTTTATTAGAATTTGCAAATTCCGTCTCATACACACAGTTTGATAAAAGTAGCCCAATATTTCTGAAATTCTGCAGCTGGCTAAGATTTTACATCCTGAAGAACTTTATATAGTAAAATTTTTCTGTAATATGAACGGATAAGGTGCTTTATAGTGATTCTTTCTAATAAAAACGCGATTTCATTTTTTTATTCTTGCTCCAAAAAATACGACGCCGGCACCTCAGACGGATTTTTAAGGGGTCGCTTATGCTCAAATGCATGTGGGTAATTTATTTTTATGTACTTAATTCAATTTCCATAAATTTAAATACAGTTAAGTATTTAACAAGTGTAACTCGTTTATATCCAAATTTTGCTATAAAAGTATGTTATAGGCTCTAAATTACCTCTATACCTGGTTTCTATGAATAGCAGAAAAAGGGCACGATTTAAGATAATAAATTCTTGAAAATAACTCACTGAAATCTATTTTTTCTCAATTAAACAGCTCTTAAACTGAATTTTCAATCAGAAATTGGATAAAAATGATGGTGTTGCAATACTGCATATTACGTTTGTCTACGCTCGGTCCGAAAAATATGGTTTGTAGACATTATTTGGTGACAGAAAGCTGACCTAAGTCCTTTGCAGCCCGCTGCTAATAGAAACGTGTAACGTTTGAAAATTAAATAATAGGAGTGTTGCATCTTCTCATTAGACAACCCACGGCCTGCTATATTGTGTGACAAATGTCACTTTATACGGGCCTAGGCATTTTTTTGAAATCCATTGTTGTTTTCATTTCTGAGAAAACGCCAATGTTGGCCGTTTGGCGCCACATACCCACAATGACATTTAAATGACAACGGCTGTCAAGATTAATTCGTGTTTAGAAATGATTTTTTAAATGCAGTATCAGTAGAATAAAGACCTATTGTTTTGAATGTAATATAAATATGAATGGTGTAATCTATTATTTAGTGTCGTGAAAGTACCTCAGAGATCTATAGTTTATAGTTTTAATATTTTTCTTGGGAGAGGTGTGAAACTCTAAGAATTCGTAGTTGAAGACGGATTCATATTTACAGGCAGGTATTTTTTGGATAGCTAACATATTTGCTCTAAAATAGCACATGATAAGCAGATAATCGCATTTCTTACAAATTTGGAGGATGTTCTAGGTGGTAATAGTAATGAAGTATTTTATTCTGTGTGTTATTGCAAGGTTGTAAGTTTATGTGTAATTTATTGTAAAAAATTTAAAATTACACATTTAAAAGCTATTTGTTTTATTACATACCTATCCATCTGTAAATGTAGTAATTAAAAATGTACTAAAGAAAGTGCAATGTGATTTTATAGTCTTCGCCCAGAAGAAGTTACTCGGAAACACCTTTTTTGAAAGCTACAACTAACAATTCTTTCCTGTTGTTTATGGATACCTATTTAAATAAAAATAGAAAATAGAAATCGCTAAAAAGGTATGTTGTTTGAAGCACCAGTATGATAATTTAAATTTAGCTTTCAGACCGTTCCCTTTGCAAAACTTAGTTGGAGGTAAATTCATGATAAAATCTTCCCCAATTGGTATATTTGCACGTTGTAGAACTGCTTTCTATTTTAACAATAGCAAACGAAATCATAAGCAATAATAATACATAAATTAATCGACAGATTATATTGTGAACGTAAATAATGTAAATGAGAAAATACACAAAAAAACTAGTAAGAAACTGATCAAAAAACACAATAGAAAATAAAAGTAAAAAATACACGGGGGGATTATATTATTGTTGTAGAATTTTAAGAAACGTCGTAAAATTTAATCAAATATTTGCATTGTAGTCAAGGTAGTAACTGATGTTACATCGCAAATTTGAAATTCCCGCTCGTGGGTATACAGCGCTCTGCGTAGAATCGCGAAACTTCACATATGCCCAGGCCACGACCTGCTGAATTATTTGACAAACGTCACTGTATACGGCCTGGGCATATGTGAAGTTTCGCGATTCTACGCAGAGCGCTGTATACCCACGAGCGGAAATTTCAAATTTGCAACGTAACATCAGTTACTACGTTGACTACAATGCAAATATTTGATTAAATTTTAAAACGTTTCTTAAAATTTTACAACAATAATATAACCCCCTCGTGTATTTTTTACTTTGATTTTCTATTGTGTTTTTTTAACAGTTTCCTGCTAGTTTTTTCGTGTATTTTCTAATTTACATTATTTACGTTCACAGTATAATTTGTTGATTAATTTATTCGTTATTATTGCTTATGATTTCGTTTGGTATTGTTAAAGTAGAAAGCGGTTCTACAACGTGCAAATATACCAATTGGGAAAGATCTTATCATGAATTTACCTCCAACTAAGTTTTACAAAAAAAACGGTCTGAAAGCTACATTTAAATTATCGTACTGGTGCTTCAAACAACGTACCTTTTTAGCGATTTCTATTGTCTATTTTTATTTAAATAGGTATCCATAGACAACGGGAAAGAATTGTTAGTTGTAGCTTTCAAGAAAGGTGTTTCCGAGTAACTTTTTCTGGGCGAAGACTATAAAATCACATTGCACTTCCTTTAGTACATTTTTAATTACTACATTTACAGATACATATCTAATAAAACAAATAATTTTTAAATGTTTAATTTTAAATTTTTTACAATAAATTACACATAAACTTACGACCTTGCAAATAACACACAGAATAAAATACTTCATTACTATTACCACCTAGAACATCTTCCAAATTTGTAAGAAATACAATTATCTGCATATCATGTGCTATTTTAGAGCAAATGTGTGACCTATCGAAAAAATACCTGCCTGAAAATATGAATCCATCTTCAACTACGAATTCTTGGAGTTCCACACCTCTCTCAAGATAAATATTAAAACTATAAATATCTAAAAGGTACTTACACGACACTAAATAATAGATTACACCATTCATATTTATATTACATTCAAAACAATAGGTCTTTATCCTAATACTGCATTTAAAAAATCATTTCTAAACAGGAATTAGTCTTGACAGCCGTTGTCATTTAAATGTCATCGTGGGTATGTGGCGCCAAATGGCCAAAATTGGCATTTTCTCAGAAATGTAAACAATGGATTTCAAAAAAATTCCCAGGCCGTATAAAGTGACATTTGTCACACAATTCAGCAAGCCGTGGCCCAGGCCGTATACAGTGACGTTTGTCAAACAATTCAGCAGGTCGTGAGACAACCAATGTAGACAAGTATATTTTTAAACTGTCTGATTGACAGATCAATAAGTCGTAGATTTTGTCTGGTTAATACTTAATATGCTTGAGGATTTTAACGAGGTTGGCAACTTATTTCGTTTCCATAGTAAAGGAAAACAGACGCGAATTCGTGTACAAAAATACTGTTTAGCAAATTTTGCTAATGGCTGAGACCTCATTTTATTGGGGTTACGTACACAGAGTCCTTAAAGATCCTCCTGTGAGGCATTCAAGATCATTCCTGACGCAAGTTGTAATGTTAACACATAATAAGCCCAAATGACACATTGAGGGGTAAATATAGTGCGCAGATTGTCGTTAAA
>CALNHX010009820.1:0-46036 GCA_940337035.1 Agriotes lineatus
CTGCGCCCCTAAAAAACGGTGACCGCGCTATACTCACCCAACTATGTTATGATCAAAAATTATTTTCGTATGGCTATGGAGTTGTTCCTAATTTATGAATGCAACTATAAATCACTTAAAAATCAAATGTCAAGTTTAACACTTAAGTATAAACCTAGAAAAAAGCAAAAGAGCACGGTAACTCAACGTGTTAACCACGCCAGAGGCGAAACTCTTTGCAAGGAAAGGGACAGAAGAGCACGGTAACTCAACGTGTGAACCACGTCAGAGGTGAAACTCGACTGTCGCAGGAAATCAAACCAATATTGTCCCCAATGGTTTTCCTGATCTGGGGATGAGTTCAAACGTAGTTCTTCGGCTAACACAAACTGTTCCAAGGCACATAAATCACAAACTGATAACTGGTTCAATAGCGTCCCATTAGAAATTTACTTGGCACAAAACGGTATGTTAGCGCTCGGAACGGTTAGAATAAACCGAGTTCCAAACAGCAATATGCCAAAAGAGAGTGAACTAAAAAATAAGGCAGTGGAGCGATGCTGGAAGAAGTCGCCACAATTGATGGCACAAAAATATTTGTTACTTCATGGTATGATAATAAATTAGTAAACCTTTTGTCTACATATGCTGGAAGTACGCCGACAGTTGAGGTTCGACGATTTTCAAAGAAGGATAACAAACATATAATGGTTCCGTGTCCACATGCTGTAACAATTTACAACAAATATGTAGGAGGAGTAGATCTCCTGGATTCCATGTTAGGATACTATCTATAGGATCAAACTCAGATCAAAAAAATGGTACATGAGGATATTTTTTCATATTATTGATTTGATGGTTGTCAATGCATGGATACTTTGGAAAAGAAGTGAAAACGAGTTCAAAGATTTACCTCTGGCAGATTTCAAATTGGCCGTTGCAGAGTGCTTGTGTAAATTCAATAAAGTCAGCTCTACAAGAAAAAGAGGTCGTCCCAGTGGAGTCATGGAAAACTTACAAAACAAGAAAAAAGGGGGCCCGATATCAGATATTCCTATCCAAGAGGTTCGAAAAGATCAATATGGCCATCTTCCAGTATGGTGCGATAATAGGCAAAGGTGCAAATATCCCTGTGGTGAAAAGTCTTTTGTAAAGTGTGAAAAATGTGGTGTTTATCTTTGCTTAAACAAAGACAGAAACTGCTTTTATAAGTTTCATATTGAATAACTTTTAGTTGATTGATTTGATGCTTTCTTGTAGGTTTTATTGCATGTTGTCCCATATATGACACATAAAATAAAATCAAGCAATTAAAAAAACTAGTTAAAAAACCTTTTTTTATATTTTCCCCGTAATCCTGAGGTTTTTATAAAAAAATTCATGCAGTAAGGGGTTAAAAACGGGATATGGTAACAGACAATCATGTCAACCGGCATCGTCAGAGGGAATTTCTACCGATATGGCACAGTGTCTCGTCTAGAATTCTAAACTGACGAAAGCACAGTATCAAAACATTAGGACTACATTGAAATCGCAAAGTCAACGTATTCTCCCACCTTATCAATCCGTTTTTGAAGCAAAAACGCTGTTACCCTACCAACATTACAGTGCCCGAGACTTGTGCTGAAGTGAAATTGCAGCCGTTACTTAATAAAACTTGTGATAGAATTTTGCAAATGCCAATGTTCTCGATCACGTAGATAACGCTATTTGTGAAAGTGTGTTCCTGATTGTGAAATGGGAGTTCGATGGAAGATGTGGACAGAAGGAATATAAATACAGAAATTCGAGGACGAAAACAGCACAGACTGTACATGTAAGTACGTTTTTTTCCTATAAAAATTTTGAAGGTCAAAGGATTTAAGGTTTACGAGTATTTTGGCATTACTAGGATACCTTTAAAAATATTTTTTGGAATAATTTGTTTTAGTAACTTTTCAGAACAAAAAATTGGTGGGAAATTTAAAATCTGACTTTAAAGGGGTTTTGTTTTTAGGTAATCTTTCGTAAACTTCTTCTTCTGGCATGTTATGCTGCAGATCCAGCAGTTTCTCTGCACACTTCAGAATTGCCTTTTTGCATTTATTTTTAAAAGATTCCGTTTTTACGCATATTCATTTTCAAAAAAGAAAAGCTGACAATTTCATTTTAAATGTCAAAATGACACCAGTCGTTTACAGAAAATCCTGACGAAGAAATTTTCTACTAATTTAAGAAAAATCAGTTTTGCCAATTTTATCTTGACCTTGAAAATTTTTATAGGAACAAAACGTACTTTACTGTTGGCTTCCATTGTGCCACTTCAACTTTATGGTTTCGATAAAAATCAAGACTTGACGTTATCGTGTAGATAAACCCGAGACCTTCTTTCTTTTTATTTTTCAGCATTTATAAGATATGCGAAACTATCCACACTTCGTTTCCTTAAATTTCAGAATTTTAAATTATATTTCGTAATCAGTGACCTAAATAACCCCTACAATTAAGCCTTGAAAGAATGGATTTTAACTTGAAAATGTCCGCCATTTTGAATCCACCATTTTGAATTTAAAAATGCCATTTTTTATCATATACTTTGTTATAAAGCGACTCAAAAAACACCTAGTATAATAATTTAAGCTAAAAACAAAAGAGTCCGCAATTTTGGATCAGCCATTTTGAATTCTGGCTTTTTGAATCCATATTCGTAATCAGCGACCCTAAAAACCCGTGAGTACGATATTTCAGGTAAAAAAGGTACTTTGTGAGTTTTATCCAGGAATTCGGGATTCTAGCCCACGGTGCGGTGGCTGTTATGAATTACTTTTCATGTGTTTAGTTATTTCAGTTAAAATACAGTATCGGCACAGTATTACAAAAAATAAATTATCTTGTTTACCATCAATAGCATATTACGTAATCTACAGAGAAAAAAAAATTAATTTTTCACATATAGCTTATCGCAATTACAAGGCGAATCTGTGATGCTATAAATACCTCCTACTTCATTTCTTATCAGTTTTAATAGATATGCAAATGTAGCATATCAGCAAATTAGCAATTCCATTCGTCTGTGCCCCACTGCAATATGTTGTAATTATTTTGCCTTTTTATCAACGTATCTATAGATTAATATGCAGTGTTAGTATTTACAATTCGTGTGATTTATTAATGATGAAAATGGTTTTCTATACTTATAAATATTATGTCGCAACCCACTTGATATATAAAAATAAAACATATTAACTCTCATGTTTGAAAAATTAGTTTTCCTTAACCATGCCAGTTAAATAACCTATCAAAATAATTTTATGTTTTTGCAATACCCGGTTTTTTTGGTGTTTACCATATTTTGGTAGAAAACAATTACCTCATGCATAAATAAAAATTTCACTAAGATCTAATGATCGATCTCTTTTATTACAACTTTTCTTGGCATTCATTGGGCATATAATATTGCCGTGGGCCAAAGTCGGGTGGTGTCTAGCTGCAGCTTACTCCCAGTCTCGCTTTGTCAAAATACAACTAGGTTGTTAGAATCTGTAACGCTAGCTTCTGCAACAAATTTAAACAATATATAAAATGTATTTAATTTGTACGTCGCGTAATCAGGCATTACATCTAGCCAGCGTTAGGTTTTACGTTAACGCGAAGGCACCCGCTATGCGCGAAGTGGCGCTGTATAAACGACGGCGTTGTGTCCCACTCCATAGAATCCCAGAGCCGCTGTACCGATAAAGCCGCCCGAAGAGTATATAAGAAGACTCAGCAATTTAAGTCACTTGAGTCCACCAGTCCCGACCAGCATCCCGATTTGAGTCTTTGGATTTTCCTTCCCTAAATCGTCTCATGTTAGAATGTGATAGTGTTTATCTATCTCCTAAAACCTCCAGCCTCTAATCCGACCTAGATATGAGAATGTGATAACGTTAATCTGTCTCCTATCGTTTCCAGCAGAACCCATCCTATGCGTTTAGAATGTGTACTTGTAGGAAGCATATTGCACGTTCCGCACGAAAGCGACTGGAGCAACATAGCCGCATTTAGTAAACTTACCTGGAGAGACCGCATTGTGCGTCCAACGACGTCGTCGCAAAGCCCAAAGGCAAATCACGCCCGAGCAAGGAGGTTCTTGCCGCAAACGAATGCCGAGCTGTCAAATCCATTTGCCGGGCTGAAATTAGCGAACTTCACCAGGTCCAATTTCACAGCACAAGTACTCCTGGAAGAACGAACTGCCATCCTGAGGCATCTTCACAGCCTGTATCAATCCTTACGCACGCCCGGAGCCGCCGGTATTCCCTAATATTGTTAATGTTAATTTATGCGTATGTTTGCAGAGCACTATTTGTAAACAAATCGCTTATCTGGAAGCCGAGCTGCGGACATCCGGCATACAGGGCCGAAATATATACCTCATTCCAGGTCAGATGCAGCCGCCACTCACACCTACCTGCTGAACGGATTGCAGTTTACCAAAGAGCAAAGAAACACAGCCCCGAGGAAATTGCTAATTTTTATTAATATACAATTCAGTTTGCTTAGAATTGCCGATTATTTTATAGTTATCAATATCGTTGGTAATTATAGTATTGTGCTTTTCTAACCCTATGCATTTGAGATGGAGAACATTTTCTCCGATTGAATTTACCCTAGATATAAATCCAGAGCACCCTTTGCAGCGACATTAAAACGTTACAAATCTAGCCTGCATTCTTGTACACAAGTTTCGAGATGGTTAAGCACAGGTAGCTGTAGTATGCGATTATATGAAATTACTTTTCGAATCCCCTGCAGAACTATTTGTTAAGCACGATAGTGTGCAGAAGCAACAAATATAATCCAACGTCGTACCAATAGAACTAGATTAGCCACAAAACTGTTTTTCTTACGAGGGGAGTCCCCACTTTCCTGACATCAACTGTCTGCTGCGTATCTAAAAGACCACCCTGTAGTCGCCGAATTGTAGCAAATTCTAAATTTCAAAGCGCATGAGCGAAGGTGAAGTTTAAATTAAACAAACAATTATTAACTAATAGCGCGTGTCAACACGTGAGATACTTGTACTACTACTACTACTACTTAATCAGCCGGTTTGTCGTACCTGAGAATTTATTACCGAAGTACCCACGTCCACACTACACAAATTCCAGAACTGAAGTTGCCAATGTCAATATACACAACCACTCTATCAGGATTTGCGAATTGGTGCGGCCTCGACATATTTACATTAATAGTATAGGGAACCTAATTATCTTGCCTAATTTGTATAATACATGGAGTGCCATTTCATGGTCATAACTTCCGTAAAAACACGTAACCATCAATCATCAACAAATGATAATGCTGACTTGGCAATCAAACCTAGCAATCGTTTTTCCAATATTTTCTCAATATCACAGAAGCACGAAACTAAAATATTCAAAATTCCATAGCGACGCAGCTGCCAATTCCTGCACAGTGTAACTACCTTCAGAAAATGTCACTGTTATCATACGTGAAGTACTTAGGTATTGAAGAAATCGTTATAGAAGCAGAAGAAAATGATATGGACTAATATTAACAGAAACCAAGAAAAAGGGAAAAGGAACAGAACAACAGAGTCCCTAAACAGGGTGACCTCTTTCAAAACCGAACATAGTAAAAGCATGGTTATTACGCTAACGATTCTTAAATCATGTCTAACGTGGTTAATTGGGTCCGGGTTTTGCGATGTTGGTAATAAAGGTGCCAAACCATATCTCGCGTGGTTGTGGGTCAAAATACCGGATGTAATTACGAAGTGCGCCAGATTCAATGGTCCCGAAAGTGACAAAATAGACGAATTCCTTTTATCGAATCACCCAAAAGCTGAAACGACTACAAAGCAAACTCAAGAAGACAACCAAATACGAAGTAAAACCTGGTTTATTAACTTCGTTAATCAAAACGACACAAGAGAAAATAATAGCATCAAAAAATCAATAACCTGTTATCACCTCAGAACAAAAAAAAACAATTACTTCGAAAAGTTCAATGTAGAAAATAACATGTAAATAACAATACATCATTATAGTAATGTACTCACCGAGAAGATAATAAATAAATCAATATATGTTAATTTATTACATTAAAATATTCAAGAATAAAGAAAAAGCAAAATTACCAATTACAAACCTGAAAAGAAAACATAAAACGCAAGTACCTGGAATGGCAGTTATTCCTCAGGTAAAATAAATTAACTATTTAGTCAGAATTTGAGGTATGCCAACGCCTGGCGGATAATTAAAGACCTTCAATAAGCAGGGGTTACAGTGAACATATGCTTGCAAATAATTCACAAATTAGCTGTATATTTGAAATCCTTCAAAATGCGACGTAGTTCAAACCCAACGCAAGAAAAGTTTGCTTAAAATATGAAAATTGTATATTTACATTGCAAATGTCAAAAGTTGAAGCAATTTATTTAAAATGCGGTAAATAAGTAATGATTCGTGGTATAACTGAAATTTGGGTAAGTACAACATTAAGCTAATCCGCCTTCAATACGAAGAAATTATTTTAAGTTACACAGCAAATCGATAAGAAAAATCTATTTAAAACCTCCAAATTCAAATAAACAACGAGCGCTAATTATAGCAAGTTTTAAGGTGGCACATACAATTACACCGTGTAGTACAGTTAAACAAAAAGTACATGCGAAAGTTCAACGGCAAAATATACTTATCTCACCTTAGCACGTTTTCATCAGTGCAAAAATAGCGTATTATTAAATTTTAAACACCAAAATGTCAAGAATGCTTTATGTAAATACGATTAATTCTGTGACGTAGCAACTGCTAACCTCGTTTTGTTTCTAGTTTTCGCACTCTTTAGGGACGCTAGCTAAATTATTCAAAGCTCGATAGATCTGGGACTCTGGAAACACATTGAACTTCTCGGGAAAAGTCTATTCTTGACAAACCCCAGTTTCTACGAGGCTGCTGCTCCTAGTTTTTATGGAATCCTACCTTTTTTAAAGAGGTGCTCCGCTGTTGGTTGGCACACTAGAAGGACGCCACGGCACATATTTTCTTGGGTATGGCTTGCTGGTTCTAATTCTTCTACCGAGGGATAGCTGTTGGCCTCTTTTCCATGCAGCACAAAACCATCTGCCTTCCGATGTCCGGAACTGCCTCAAAATCGTCACCGACGTAGGCTCGCACTCAAAGCCTCACCAGGTGGAAACTTTCTGGCCTAATTGCACTATCTTGAGAGCTCCTACACTTGGAAAAATTACACCCACAAATGCGCGGGAAGTTGGTGAATAACTTATTACATTTGCTACACACGGGAATTTATTCGCACGTAAAAAAAAGAAAATCATAAGTACTTCACTGCAGGGTGGTCCAGGAATTGTCTAGTCGTGTAGCAAACGTTTGCCAAGCTAGGTCCTGAGCAGGATGGGGTGGGTTGTCCGGAAGCGCCACTGGTTTGAGACGGTCCAAACCAGAAAACCTACAGGTGGCCGTGTAAATTCCGAAACCACTAGCTGTTTCACAAAAAAAATAATAAAAGACAGAAAACACCAAGACTCGAAATAACCTAGTTATTTATTTACAGTTTGTACACATTCAAAATTCTGTGTCATACTTGAAAAAGGCAACACAATTCTGTGATAATAGTATGTAAATGGAATAGTTTGTAGATGTAATCTTAGTGGTATGTAATGTACAAGATTTTATATTAATAAAGTCGGAAATGTAACTACGATAATCGCAATTCGTTCGAGTACCCGTGTATCAACTACGATAGTGACTTAAATATATTAAAAACAGCGATACCGGAATGCGGGAGAATAGCAAGTTCTAAATCGCTTGATTAATTAAGTAAATAATCTATCTAGTCGCGAACCTCTTCGAATTGGTACCATTTCGCCTAGGGGAGTGCTAATACACATAAAATGGTGTATTTACGGTGCTCATATTAAGTTAAATGTCAAATTGATGCTCCCGGAGACCCTCGCAATAGTTTAAAAATTTAGAACATTGACAAGTACTTGAAACTTGAACGCGACCAAAGCAGTACTACCAAACGTAAAGATATTAAATGCATAGAATGACATTATACTATTCCACAAAAGTAATTGCACATGATGTACAACGAAGTTACACAATATTCCGCATGTAAAACGGCATGAATTTCGCTAGCATATACCTAGGTAAGTACAATACATAAAGTAAAGATCATAGTGCCATAACGAACGATATTTTCAAGGGTAATACCACAAGTAGTGGATATATTTTTGAAAAATATTTTGCCGTTTCCATGTAAATTATTGCGTTTAAATTTCACGAAACAAAATCACATCAAAAATGTTACGAGCCGAAGGCGAGTGACATTTAAATGTGATTTTGTTGAGTGAAATTTGCAATAATTTCTATGGAAACGGCAAAATATTTAAAAAATATATATTCACCTCTAGTGGTATTTTGGATGACTATTTAACAATATTAATACATAACGATTAACTTTATTGAAAAATAATCCAACAATTAATATTCATCTTCAATTAAATTTAGCGGAATACTTCAAAACCACAACATTTTAAAATTTTTAAAGCAAGCCAAACTTTGTTCACACTGTTTGTTGGTGTTTAGTTTTACGTAACCTAGCGATATCACTAAGGACAGAACATTGTTGCTAAGCGATATTTCGCAACAAGGCTATTTAGTTTTTGAGTACGTACATTGTTTTGTGATATTTTGCATGGTGCCCAATATTCAGTGATATACTGCTGTTATTGGTTGAAAAAAGCAAATGTCGGCAATGTGATTGGCTTATATGTTATAGTGTTGAATAGTCAGTTCAATAAACACCAAAAGGTAGATAACACTAGGTGTTGTAGATACCTGGATTGTGCACAGAAGGGCCGCTACATCAACAGCTATGGGGGATAGCTATTAAGATGTTCACCAGCTTGAATAACCTCCAAAGAGTCAGGCCTTTATCTAACTTTGCGGGTGAGAAACGTAGTCGAGTGCAGTCACCATGGGGAGAAGCCTTGCATGCGAACTACCACATGTGCTGAGGGGCTCGGACTGGAACTGGATCGTTGCTCCAGGTGCCTTAGCCAAGTATCATCAATGCCACAAGCATATTAGATCCCGAAAAATCGGAAAACGATACAGCAAACTAGGAAGAGGAGGCCTAAATACGAGACGTTATCGAAAAATGTTCAACGGCAACCATAAATTAACGTACCAGAGTTGTAAGGCGGCCTCGAGTAAGTAAATTGCAGAAATATATATTTATCCCAATACAATCGGATTCATTTTAGCAATATAACACCATTTCCTATTTCTGGATGGCAGATTCCTCAAAGAAAAATGGAAACTACGTAATCCACTTAAGTGAAAATTTCCAAAGATCACATGCAGCTCCAAAAAGGAAAACCTAAAAATGGTCGCCGGAAATCGTACTATCAAAACAATTTTCAAAACTGTTACTCAAAATTCCCTAAAAATCAAGGATTTTCCAAAAGTCCCAAAAATTGCAAAAATGAGTATGCAACCAAAGCTACACCTAACGTATGCAGGTGAATCTAACTATATGAATGTATTTAAGCTAAGAAATTATCCAAACAATCCTTAACTGTATCTAAATGTAAAATTACACGTAACAAACTGGCTTCAGAAATGAGTTTTTATTCACAATTTAATACAATAAATGTGGAGCTCAATTTGCCTCCAACACAAAAAATTTAAGCTTGTTTGATTGATATTGATAATTGACTGTCTCGTAACTAATCAACTACATTTACAATTGTTTAAAAGAAATTAGGTTTGATTACATGTTTGAACTTATGGACTACAGTTTTGATGTCATGTCTTTGCATTTTCAATAAATTGTTTTTTTCTTGGGATAAATGTCACCACACTTTGCTCTGCTTTTAATTTTCACTTTGGTTTATAATGCACTGATACACTTGAGTTCTTTTAGCATCTCACGAATTGTCTTTCGATCGGTTGCCTTACATTTTCCCATTGCTCTATTGCAATTATTGCTTTGCTAGCACTGCTTTCGCTTACTTGTCAGTTAACTTGCCGTTTACTGGCTTATAAACTTTTAATACATAACGTTCATACAATTTATGTACCTAACAAATTATTCTGTATCATTTTATTCGCATTATGGTTGACGTTACTAAGCTCAAATCTGTCAGTTACAAATTAAATTGCATTGGCCCTTCCTAACATTTATCATATCTGAAACTGTAAACGTAACCCTTCTGAAACTTGCTTTATCTCATGCTAACTTTTATATCTCAATTTATTAGTTACTGCTGCCCACATCAAGTGCATTTATTAATGCAAAGTACGGATTATTTTGCAATAAATATAATATTTAATTATGTGCTCATTTTGACCTTATTCATTCTGTTACTTTGGCAATCAGAATTGCTGTAGGCAGTAAACCATTACAATTTATAACAAGAGGCCCAAATAATTCAACAATATTTAATTTTTTTACTTTGATATAAAATTTTCACATTTTTAGTAATTTAGAAAATTATTGCTTTGCCTTTTAAATAAAAATAGAAAAATTCTACAACAAATACAAACGCCGCTAGTAACATTCCAGCAGCCAAAGATAAAGACTCCATAGACATGCTCAATGGACAAGGTAATCATCCCATATGATTGTTCCTTTACTTTGGATGTTGCAACAAATATATCTTTTGGTACAATCCACTCTCAGTTATGCTTCGTAAAAGACTATTAAAAGTATCTAGAAAATAGTGGCCTTTTCTCATAAACGCTACAGTGTCGAAAGACAATAGTCCAACGTTTCCCTTTAATACGGTTACCATTTCAGCTTCTCTAGGGTGCATTTTAGTCAACCAATTTTAAGTTATGCTCATAGTTCAGTTTCGGGAATAGGCAACTCTTTGCAGGTTTTCAGTGAAGTTGAAGTACTCTCAGAGCAAAAGTTTGATTTTCTTATAAATTTTGACATAGACAGGTTCATGTAAATAACGTCCAATAATACCATGCACGTGTTCTTAGTTATAATGGGCAAGGGAAATTCAGAAAATTGTTCTAGGGTTGTTACAGCCCGCTAACACAGCGGCTGTGTCAAGACACTAACAGGTCTACCTTAAAAAATAGCAGAAATGTGCATGCAGTAGATCAAGTAAAACAGCATGATTACTTGAAAAGTTATGATCTTTGGAGAAATGGGAATGCCGTAGCCAAACGTGGACCGCGAAATATCTAATACGCACCTTTGAACGGTTCTGAATTTGAGTCTGTTGAAGAAACATTTGCAACACAATACAAAGCATATTGTAAGCAATATTGCAACGATCAGACTCCAAGCACTTGCTTGGAATATTAAACTTATCCCCTTTACATTGGAAACTCTCACTGGCTTAGGAGTAATCCACACGCTGGTGTCTTGAAAGAGGCATTCGCTTACATCGTACTCCTGTTGGATATTAAAACTCTCCCCATTAACCGAACCATTTCAAAAACTGTACAAAAATGGACTTTCTTGCTATGTCACTGGAGGTGAAGATACCTACAGGCATTTCCACCTTTAAATCGCATCCTTCTAGCATTTTATGTTGACATCATTGCTGTAATATTGAACAAATCGAATTTCACTCCGCTTTAAGCATTTGCTCTCCTTATTAAAGGGATTCGATGTGTATAATTTTAACGACGTCTGAACCTCATTTACCACTAAATTTACATTTGTGATATCAAAACTCCATAAAATTACCATGGTCTTATTTAAATTGCCACTCTTAGATGTTACGATGAGATATTTTCCACGTGGGCCGTTACTTTAACTCCATATCGAAGTATTCTGTAGCTTCATAATGGTTTTTTTTTCAATTAAATATCTCCATTTGTAAAAATGACATAATTATTGTGCAGTTACAGTGACAATTCCATTGGTCGTTCAAAGATCTTCATAAATAAACTGTACGGTGCTATTGGGTTTAAATAATTTGTTGGTAAGTGTTACTAAGCAGTTGCATAGCTCAAAATTAGTCTCTGGCAATTTTAATAACGCCTGACAAAGTAATCACCAGTTTGTAGATAGTAACAGTGTGAATGTAATAGATTGAAACTGATAGGCAACGATAGTCAACGATATGAGCTCCTCAATGCAAATATCTACGGGCGAAAGCTGTTTCTATTCGCGTTATTACATAAAAATATATGTAAAAACACGCACTATTTATATAAAAAGACTGTACGCTACACGCATGAAAGCACGTTAAATAGTGCGTTAATGTTCAGCTGTTGACGCAAAGTCAAATACCGATAGTGCGAAATATATTTAAATTTCGCGCACATATACACTCAAGACGAAGCTGTCTATTCTTTACCTCACTTGTTGCGATTTTCCAATTCAGCTGACGCATACGTTTGAGTGCGTACGGAAAATGCGTGACTCAGTGCAGACCTCAAGCTGCGCGTTTTCCCAGGTATCGCAAGATTGCATCATTCGCTATTAAGCTTCCGGTTTCCGCAATATCACTGGTTCGGACAGTAAATGGAGGTAGTTGATTATAGTAACTAACCTGGCTTTAATACTTCTACCAAAGAAGCTGGGGCCAGCGCTGTGTGCTTCTTTGAGACCAAAATTGCAGCTTCTGGCTGTGTTACTGGGACACCTTAGGGTTGCTTACAGAGTGATGATTCGCTCTCGAAAACTGCACCCCAGCTTGAGATGCAACGGGCGTCGGCTGCTTGCTAACGCAAATCTACACAGGTACTTTATAATGCACTTTTAAAGTCGTTAAAGTGGCAATTCTGTTAGTTTCTCTTCATTCTATCACATTATGACCCAATTTAAAATAGTTATGAAAAATTATATATAACACTATAAACATATTTGATTTTTTGTTTCTTAATCATCTTAAAAACCGAACTTTTGGATTTCTAATTTTATTTTTTCTGGCGTTAATATTAAAGTTACTCCGTAACAACTATTACGTTATCAAATTTTTTATCCGACCTTTCATCTTCGAGCAACCTTTGGGTTTCGGGCTCAACGCTCTGATCGCTGACTCAAGTCGAATTAATCCCCGCTGGCCCTCACGACTCCCTTGCAGTTATTCATAAATGCAACGTTGCGATCCGCCTGCTTCATTCTATTTTTAACCACACTGCTGGGAATCCCCTGTCTTGCAAATTCAATTCCACCCGCGAGACACTTATAGTGCGTACCAACTTAATTAATACATACTAAGAAATACGGTTCAGCTTTATTATTAGCAGTACAGTTGATAAATAGCCCATTTGGCTCACATATCACACCTAAAGAAAAACAATAATTTTGTCCTAAGTATTTATTTCAGGTACTCTTAGAGATAAAATAAGTAATATAAAGTAAACGGTGTATTTCTAGTACATCAAATAACTAACGAATGCACAAATAAAAGAAAATTATTGATAAAAAACAAAAGGAAAATTGATTTCAAAAGGAAAGTAGCCTAGCCCTCATGGTACTCCTTGAAGCAGGAGTACACACATAGGCCAATACTCTTTTTGTCCTTACAATCTTCACAGACAAAAAAGTTTTACTTCTCTTTCTTTTTTGTAAAGCAAATACGACATCTTCTTTTCTCAGTTTTTTATGGTAATGGTTCTTTATTTTTGGCGTTTTGTTTTTAGGTGGAATAACCGCACCCACTACTATCTGTAGTTTCAAAAAATCTAATATTATCATTTCTCTGAATTGTAAATAGCTGTCTTTTCTCGGATTAACTGTATTTTACGAGTATATGTAAGTACTATACCATAGGCAAACGTCTACTAAGTGAAAAAAAAACTTTAGATACCATCGAATTGCCTTTCTAGGTGTGGTATAATAGAAGACTGTAACGTCCTGCTGTGACGTTAGCCTACTAACACATCCAAAGAAAAGTAGTCGAACATAAACGTATATTGTTCCTCATATTTATTACAAAAATAAAAATAAAATATGTTGGCTTAATATAACAAAACTGTACAATAATTATTTCCTTCTGCGGATGTTTTACGCCTAATAGCGGCCGCAACCCCTCACTCCTTGGTAGCGGCTCGTGGAGTTTGCTAGCTTCGCCTAGAGGGTGCGGACGGTCTGGCTTCTCGCTGAATCTCGCAGAAATTGTCGCCGGTTCTGCAGGTAAACAGAAAATTAGTTTGCGCTAATAAAGGTCGTATTATGTGATAATTAAATTGTTATTACTTGGTAAATCTGAATGCCCCAGTGTTTGTATTTTAACGGTGAGTTTCCCTCTGTTTGGGTTAGGATATTATACTTCGTAATGGATCCCGGCTTCTGGCATCTGATATTGGAATTCGTTTTATAGCAAAATTTCGGAAGTCGGGGAGTTCACGTCGTGTACGATGTCCCAAATTTAAAGCTATCCCGAGCAGGAGGTTTCGGAAAAGCTACAGAGAAGATGGGCACTAGGCGAATACACGCTTCGTGGGCCGGGGGCGGACGCGGTTTGAACGAGTCATTGATGAACGCCAAGTTCAAACGAATTTTAGGTGGATGGTGGATGCTTGCCACAGATCAGCGCATAAGCATTTACCAGGGCAGGATAAGGGTGAGCTAGTCGCACGATCAGCGCCAAGCTAGGTCGGGGTTTTGGAAAGGGGTGTTATACGTGTCACTGGAAAGCAGCGCCTTGTGTACAACCCAGGTAGGTTCTTTTAGAAGAGGTTACTGGTTCAGCCGGACTCGAAGAGTTGTTTATTCTACCCGGAGCGCGTGCTTTTATACAGTTTTGGGGCCCGCGTTATCACAAATTTCGACTGGGGATTTTAATAGTGGGGAAACGGCTGCGTTGATGACGCGAGTTACGGGCCCTCGCACTGCGTAACCTCCCACTCAAAACGTGCACTAAAAATATCGGGCTAACATGTAGCGAAATGGTGGCATTCAAATTGGAATAAATAAAATTATTTATTAGTTAAAATTTTGCATCGGAGTTATCGTTACAAGACCATCTGGTCACTCCTATCAACTCCAGACATATTCCGGTTATAATCTATTACAGCAATTAGTTTTTTGTTTTTCACGCCTCTTTTATTAGTGCATTTCTCGGATTCATAAGTGTGAATGGTCGATATCAACATCACATCTCGTTTATCTTTCCATTTTAACACCAGAACATTTTTCATTCTTCTAAAGATTGTTTCCTCTCTTTTAAGTTTAGGACTGATAACAGGTTTTGGTCTCCCCAAGCTTCCAGGACTCGCCTGTCGTTCGACCTGCAAAACACTACTTTCCGGTCTTGTAACGTAAATTAATATTACAAGTGTATATAGTACTTGTGGTAATTGAAATTACTCGTGGTAATTGAATAACTTTCTGGTAATTTAATGACTGATTTACTGACTTCGATTGAGTATTAAATCTCTAAAATGCAAAAATAAGGTAAGACCTTATTAAGTTAGACGTTAGGTAAATCGCAATAGGACATCTCTAGAGCAACAACGGTATAATTTATGATTTCTTATAACTAGTCATATAACAGCTAGTTGTGCAGGAGCAAGAATATATTTGAAGCAGCCGCGTATGTTTGTAGATGGTAGATGGCATGTGCATGTGCTGTGCTTTATGTAGCGTAGGCTGTGCAGAATGTAGCACTGTAACTTGCTAATAATTATTGTGTAAGAAGCGGAAACTGCGTCTGCTCTAAGTACAGCTTACAGAGTAAAGTACGGTAAAAATAAAATTTAAATGATTTTATGAGAATGGTCAACAACTAGCTTTACTAATTTAAATTTCTCTAAAACGATGTATTAGCACCGTGCCATTTAGATACTACTAAATATACTAAATATAAGACAACAATCCCTAGTGAAAGTAATTGAAAAAGTAATTTATGTTGTGGAATTACAATTACCAAGTAATTGATAATTGAATTACTATTTCATTTGAATAATTGAAAACTCCGATAAGTCAATTCCTTCTTTAAAATAATTTGGCCAGCTCTGGGCACTATCCAGATTTTTTAATGTTGAAGAATATAATATTAATGCCCTTGAGGAATATTTGTTTAATCCTGGTATTGCGGTTTATTCAAAAGCTCTAGAAACGTTAAAAGTGAAGTATTGCCTGTGATAACTTATTTAGAAGGTTAATAATGTTACATTGTTTTCAGGAAAATTAAACGTAAGCATAGCAAACGCAGGTTAGTTTATGAAGATCAATTAGTGGTAGAAGACAATTAGGTATAGTTTAATCAATAATTTCTACCATGGGGGCTTGTTATATATTTTTATGCTATACACCTCACTGTGCTATTTAGTTTACTTAATTTAATTAGCTCGGGTAGATCAAAGACTATTTAAGCCTTTATGGTATTAATTTTTAATTCTAACAAATTTCCGTTTAGTTGAATTTATGTATAATATATGCCCTTTGATATAATATTATGGATTATTAAGTTTATTAATTTATTTAGCTCGAGCAGAATAATCATTCTCAAATCAGGTTAGGTTTCATGCATTATCAAAAATTATTTCACTTGAAAGTTGCTTAGTACAAAGAAACTTACTCTAAAAAAATATAACACTTCTACAACTGTCAATGTCAAAACCACGAAAGTGGAAAGTCAGTCGAGATAATATTTGTTACAATTCTTATCATTTTCAAAACATTAAAAATGTAAGCAGTTCCTTTAAATACCTTATTCACTTTATTATAACTTTTACTTTTAGATCCTTTTAGGAATACCTGTAGTTATTACTTCTCCAAGCACTTCAATCAGCCTCTTCGTTAAACCAAGCGTACTTCGTTCTGCTCACAAACGTTCTAAGACGCCCATACAAATACAGTCTCTTAACTCAGCACAGCAAGATCCCGGTCGACAAAAATTGCTTTCCCTTCAGCTGCACACCAACCCAAATATGTATGTAATTAACTACTGTTTAGGAACCAAACATAAATTTTAATCCTTTTAATTTAATTAGGCGTGTATTTCACAAACATATATTGCATTCGGAAAATGCTTAACAAAGCGTCAGCAGTAATGTAATCCGTGCTCGAATGACCCGGTGAACAGCCTGCAATTCTGCACTCTGCAAGTTTGTTTATTATGAAATTAGACACGCACGTAGAAATAGGAGTTGAACTAGGGCAAATATTAAACTTTGTAAGCTAAGTCAGTATTTTTATGTATATAAATAGGAAAGAACTAGTCATTAAATTAATACAGCTTGAAATCTTGTTTCACTGTGTTCACGCTGCCCAACGAACCCCAGGTCTTTTGCTACATCATTTCGTGTGAGACCTGTAATTTGTCCAAAATAAATTCATACAGTCCATTACAAGTTCCACCCTGAACGTTTTGGTCCTTCGATCCTTTAAACGTTCCAGCCCCTAAAATTTGATCCTTCAAGCCTTTAAGCGATCCAGCCCCTAGCATTTGGTCCATTAATCCCTTAAAACGTGCCAGCCCTCTACGATCAAGACAGTTACCATGGCGCAGCAACGGGAGATTTTCAAAACCCAAGAAAAGTTAGCAGAATCCATTCGCAGGCAGTCCTGGCGAAGGAAATCGAGGAAGAACATCCTTATTTTAAAAACAATTTTTTTCAGCAAACCAAAGACGTTTACAACTAAGGGGTTGCTCTTCTCGACAAGTATGAAGAAAATCTAGCCACACTAGGAGAAAGCTCACAGCAGCCAGCTGGACCAAAAGAGGACACAACCGCACGTGCTGAGAAGGAGGGACAGAGCCGAATAAGAAGGCTACAGATCAAGGTAAATTCACTCCAAAGCGACATTCAGGAAGTCTGTAATAGGTTGAATAAGGAATGCAGTAAAAGGTATTACGAATACAACATTAAGAACATCAAGGATGATTGGGATGACATCAGAGCTCTAAACGAGGAGATATTATCCCACGGTAGCTACGACGACAAGGAGTTCCACGAGACCAAGAAGATGGTCAACGAAATAATTGTGCTCCTGTACCAGCACATCCAGGATGAAGAGGTTCAAAGTGTCAAGGAAAACAGCCATGCGAATATAGTGTTACCTGCTCTCAAAATTCCAGTTTTTGAAGGGACCTACGAAGCATGCCCTAGCTTTCATGACATTTTCCAAAGAATTGTTCATGAAAACCCACGACTAAGTAAGGCGGAAAAAATGCAGTACTTGAAGTCGCAGTTACGAGGGGAAGCCAGCAAGTTAATGCAACACCTGGAGGCAACTGAAGCCAGTTACGAGTCTGCATGGTTCATTATAAGGAACAGATACGACAACACCAGGCCGCTACTCGCGAAGTATTTGGATGACATATTCAACCAAGCAACCCTGTCAAACGTATCTGCAGAGGGGATCAAGAAACTCCATTACACGACTGCAGAATGCCTAAGAGCAATTGAGAACTTAGGATTTGAAACGGCCACATGGGGGCCTATCATGTGCCATATAGTGACACGAAAATTGGACAAGGAAACCAATAGACTATATGAGCAGTCATTAACGGCACCAAGAGAGGTGCAAAAATTCGAGCAGCTACTGAATTTCTTAGAAACAAGATTTCAGTCGCTGGAAGCTGTACAAAGACGGAACAAACTCGAACCCAGAAAACAAGGAATTGGGAAACCATGGGAAAGTCACCAGGATCGGTGGGCAGTGAAGACGTACCACACTGCTGACGTATCGTGCTTCCACTGCGTAGGATCACACAGCATTAAATCTTGCCCAAAATTTAGCAACCTAAATGTATCCGAACGTTGGACTTCATAAAGAATAAAAAATTATGTTCAAATTGCTTCAAGCCTACAGGAAAATATAACTCCAGACACTTTTGCACAGGGAAATGCAAGGTATGTAATAACAGGCATTATTGGCTTTTGCACGAAGATTTTAGCAAACAACAGCAACAGCAGCTTCCCAAGACCACAACGGCAATTTCCAGTGCGACAGCAACCAATAAGAACGGAAACATTGTTGCAAGCCTAGTAGGAAGACAGCATCGCAACGTTTTGCTTGCAACTGCCCTAATTAAGGTCCGGCCATCCTCAGGGAGTTTGGAGTATCTCAGAGCCCTGATAGACTCCGGATCACAGGCATCATTTATCACAGAAGATGCAGCTCAAACGCTGGGTCTACCAGAAGAAAAGGTGAGAGTGCACATTTCTGGATTAGGCAAGAAAGGAGCAGGCACAGCCCGAGGACGATTAACTGTAAACCTACGTCCACGATTTCCAAGCAACTGCACAACCACATGTGAGATGCTGATACTGCCACAGTTAACCAAGTCACTTCCAGAAACACCAGTCGAAAACTATCAACTTCAGGACTGTAAGAATATGGTGTTGGCTGATCCACTATTTCAGAAACCTGGACCAATAGACGTTATCCTAGGAGCAGACATCTACAAGGAAATCATTGTGGAAGGAGTACGAAAATTCAACGGAGGCCTGTTAGCGCAAAACACGGAACTTGGATGGATTATCACGGAGAATGCAACAGCACCATTAGAAGAAAGGAAAATTCTTAGCATGGTCGCATGTGCTGCAGAAAATGAACAACTCACAAAATTTTGGGAAATTGAAGAAGTTGTACCAGAAAAGATGATGTCTAACGAAGACAAGGAATGCGAAGAATTCTACAACTGCAACCACCAGAGAAATGCTGATGGTACATATACAGTGAAAATTCCGTTGAAGGAACCAATAGAAAAGCTTGGGGATTCGAGAAAAAAGGCAATCGCACGGTTCCTTCAACTAGAGAAGCGATTAGAAGAAAATAAAGTTCTAGGTAAAGAATACAAAACCTTTATGAAGGAATACTTAGAACTGTGACATATAAAACGCGTTCAACCAGGAGCCAATATACGAAAAACCTACTTCATCCCTCATCAAGCAGTAGTAAAGGAAAACAGCACAACCACGAAATTAAGGGTAGTCTATGATGCTTCCTCGAAGACCAATACTGGACTTAGCTTAAACCAGCTAATGACTGCTGGACCAAGACTACAACAAGATTTGAAGCATATCCTGCTGAGGTGGAGAAAACACAAGTTTGTTTTTTCGGCAGATATTGAAAAGATGTATCGTCAGATTAAGATAGCCGAAGAAGATCAGGACCTCCAAAGGATAGTATGGCGGTTTTCTCCAGACGAACCTATTCAAGAATTTAAACTCACCACTGTAACTTATGGAACAACAGCAGCACCATACCTGGCAATCCGTACCCTTTTGCAGCTAGCCGAGGATGAAAGACAAATGTACCCAATGGCTTCAGAAGTAGCAACCAAGGACTTCTACGTGGATGATTTAATGTCGGGAACTGACTCCATAGAAGAAGCAAGGCATCTCCAAGTAAGTCTAATCAATATGTTAAAAAATGGAGGGTTTACCCTCAGAAAATGGGCAAGCAACAGCGCAGCTCTTGTTGAAGAATTGCCAGATAACCTACAGGACAAGAACTTACTCGAGATCGACGAAGGACAAACAAGGAAAGCTTTGGGAGTACACTGGAGCCCAAAGGCAGACGAATTTAAGTTTCGAGTCAGTCTTTGAGCTGATGCAAATCCTACAAAGAGGGTAATCTTGTCAGAAATATTCCGCTTGTTTGACCAATTGTAATAAAAGCCAAATTAATAATTCAACAACTTTGGTTACAACAGCAATCATGGGATCAACCAGTGGCCACAGAAATAATGAACAAGTGGAAGCAGTTTCAAGAAGAGTTACCATTGGTTGAAGGCATATCCATTCCAAGATGGTTAGGGTACCACAGCAGCATCCGGGAAATGGAGCTGCATGCATTCTGTGATGCGTCGGAAAAAGCTTACGGTGCTGTAATTTACAGCAGGGTAATGTCTCAAGACGGACGCATTCAAGTAAGTCTATTGACAGCCAAGTCAAAGGTTGCACCTATAAAGATGAAGAAAACGTTGCCAAGGCTGGAGTTATGTGCAGCATCGTTAGCAGCAAAAATGTTGAAGGAAGTTATTAGTGCACTGGACATCCCCAGCATCTCCATCTTCGCGTGGTTAGATTCCATGATAACCTTATCCTGGATAAGAGCAGGCCCGGAGAAATGGAAAACATTTGTTGCAAATAGGGTAACAGAAATATTGGAAGTAACCCCCAGCGGAAATTGGCATCATGTGCGCTCAGAGGACAATCCAGCAGACGCTGTATCCCGAGGGCTCACTCCTGTCAAACTACAGCATCATCTAGTGTGGTGGAGCGGCCCGCAATGGTTACGAACTAATTCTTTGCCATTTACGGAAACAACTATTCCCATAACAGCTACAGAAGAGGCACAAATTCACCAAGTCCAAGCGTTTACCGCATCAAAAGAAGAATTTGACATCTTATCCAAATATTCGTCACTGCAGAAGTTACTGCGGGTCACTGCATACTGTAACAGGTTTGCTCAAAAATGCAGAAGACAACCGTTTCCGACCGAATACCCTATGGCAGCAAAACTCAACAATTGCCTCATTCAAATCATCCGTATAGTGCAAGCACGAAGCTAGGCAACAGAGATTCAAACCTTGAAGAAAAACATCTCGGTTCACACAAAAAGTTTCTTGGCACCATTACGACCATTCATCGATGATGAAGGAACTCTTAGAGTGGGAGGGCGACTTCAAAATTTAATGTTGCCATATAATGAGAAACATCCTATTCTCATTCCCCATAATAGTCATCTAGCCCACCTAATAGTGAGAGACGTTCATCAGAAACTGCTACATGGCGGAAGTCAAGCTACAGCAGCATACATCCGAAGAAAATTCTGGATCATCAATGTGAAGAAAATAATACGCAAAGAAATTCACACCTGTATGAAATGTTTTGCATTCAGAAAAAAACCGTTGCAGCAACTCATGGGCAATTTACCTGAGGCTAGAGTAACGCCGTCCCTGCCATTTTCTCACACTAGACTGGATTATGCAGGGCCGATACACATCAGAACCGCAAAAGGAAGAGGGAATCAGTCATACAAAAAATATATTGTCATCTTTGTATGTTTGGCTACCAAAGCAGTTCATTTGGAGGCTGTCAGTAATCTAACAACAAACGCCTTTTTGGCAGCCTTCAGAAGATTTACATCCAGAAGACGAACATGCCTTCATATCTATAGCGATAACGGAACCACATTTGTAGGAGCAAATAGAGTTCTGCAGAAGGACTTCAAGAAAACTATAGGAGACTCTAGCGTTCAAGAAAAACTTACTCAAGAAGGAATCCAGTGGCACTTTATTCCACCGGCAGCTCCCCACTTCGGAGGAATCTGGGAAGCAGCGGTAAAGTCAACAAGTATCACATGAAAAGGATTGTAGGGAACAGTACCCTCGCGTTTGAAGAACTATCAACCCTCCTGTACCAAATAGAGGCATGTCTCAATTCGCGACCACTTTGTCCATTAACCACATATCCTAACGATGTGGTAGCGTTGACCCCTGGCCATTTTCTAATTGGAAGGGAACTTATAACACCAAATGAACCACCATTAGAAGTACATTCAGAAACACTGACAAGATGGAAACTACTTCAAAAGTTAAAAAACGACTTTTGGAAAATATGGTCTAAGGAATACCTCTATCTGGGTTACAACGCAGAACGAAATGGACTTCGAAGAAAAAGAATTTGCAAGTAGGGGATCTAGTGTTACAAAAGGATGGAAACAATCCTCCCAATAAATGGCCTTTAGCAAGAGTGACAGAAGCGCATCCAGGTACAGATGGCATTGTCAGAGTTGCAACCGTTAAGACAAAGGGAAACACAATTCTCAAGCGTCCTATTACCAAGCTCGTTTCGTTACCAAGACAGGAGGCAGAGGAAGGAAGAAGAAAGCAAAGCAGGGGTAGTGGAGTGTCAACAGTAACAAAAACTATAACACTCTTACTTACGTTATGCACCATAATTTCGGCAACCAAGGGGTCGTATACAGTAAAGTATCCGTCACCTGGCCTATTCATTGAAGAACTTGGCCACGCAAAACTCTCGAGGGGAAACTTCAGGATCAAAGTAGCAGTGAACATCTCCAGCTTCCAAGTAGATGAAGAAGATATAAACAAGACAATCCAACAAATGGATACCTTATGCGACAAGGCACTGGTATTATCTGCAGAATCCCATTGCAAGGAATTAAATCATCACCTGAGAGAGCAGCAACGACAGATCATCTGGAATGTGAGAAGCATTTATAGTCAAGATGTCAGAACCAAGCGAGGATTATTAGGGCAGCTACTTCCCTCAGTGTTTGGAATCAACGATGAAGTGTACCATGACATCGAATCAATGGAGAAAAATCAACTAGAATTAATACATTCATCTAATCATCAGACGAAGATCATGTTGTCAACTGCAGCAACTCTAAATGAGACTGAAGCCAGAATATCCCAGAAATTGGATAATTTTCGAAGAAAACTCAATGAAGGGTTGCTAGCAATCAATGAGATGGAACCTTGGTACAAGAAGACGGACGACAACAAGCTAAACATACATGTGTTTACATCATATCAGATGGCTACCAACTACTTACAAGAGATGGGTGAGAAGTACAAACAACTTCTAAATGTAAAATTTAAAAGGGCAGACATCATGCAATTTATTCCATCGTCACAATTTGACAGAATAATGACTAATGCAATGGTCAATCTTCCAGCAAACTTAGAGATTTTTACTACACCAACGCACAAGATGGAAGTTAGCATCAACAATAAATCAATCGAGATCTTCAGTTATTTTCACATAACTGAGAAGCGGGAATACAACTTAATAAAACCAACTCCAATTCCAGTAAAGAAGGGAAATGGAACCTACGCATCGCTGAACTTGCCAATGGAGTTCTTAGCTATCAACTACAACGAACAAACCTATTTTGAAATCCAAGAGGACAAGTTAAAAGTGATCGAGCCAATAGGAAAACATCTTTACCTATGCAGGTCATCCGCAGTTCGAAGTATTGAAGACAATCCTAATTGCATCATTGACGAGATCTATCAGCGATTGAACAAGATCAAATGTTTGGTCCATCAGTTTACAGTTAAGACACTGGTATGGAAGAAACTGTACGCCGCCAATACATGGTTATTTATTCCCAATCAACCCACAACAGCAGCAGTACAATGCAGCGGGAATCGAGAAGATGTAAAGATTCAAGATGTTGGAATAATACAAATATCCCCAGATTGTACTATATACACAAAACGGACTATTTTGCATACTCAGCTATTCACTACTATTCCTGTCGTAGCTGGGTTCAACAAACCAATGCAAGTAATTATTAACACTACTTTGCAGAATTCAAGCAGCCACCTTCAATTGCAAATGGAGGCCCCTGTGTTGCTACCGTCCGATCATTTTCAACGCCTACAAGAAGAAGAAGATGAGTTGCAGTTACATCAGGACTATCGATTTTGGCACCATCGACATACCATCACGGTGAACACCGGTACTACAATCTGTATTTTAGTATCAGGTTGTATCATCTGGACATTATGGAAATACTGGAGAAAGAACAGAAGACCGCAGCCACGGCCAAAATCAGACCCGTCGGAAGGCTTCAGGTTACAACCACTGCCACCAGACGAGGAAGATGGAGAGACAGAATCAGCCACACCTTCCCGGCCCATCGTCGCTCGGCAAAATGTTTAGGAACCAAACATAAATTTTAATCCTTTTAATTTAATTAGGCGTGTATTTCACAAACATATATTGTATACGGAAAATGCTTAACAAAGCGTCAGCAGTAATGTAATCAGTGCTCGAATGACCCGGTGAACAGCCTGCAATTCTGCACTCTGCAAGTTTGCTTATTATGAAATTAGACACGCACGTAGAAATAGAAGTTGAACTAGGGCAAATATCAAACTTTGTAAGCTAAGTCAGTATTTTTATGTATATAAATAGGAAAGAACTAGTCATTAAATTAATACAGCTTGAAATCTTGTTTCACTGTGTTCACGCTGCCCAACGTATCCCAGGTCTTTTGCTACATCATCTCGTGTGAGACCGCACTAGACCGTTGGTTTGCACCCTTTTTAATTCCTGCACCCCTAAGACATATCCTGTAATTTTTCCAAAATAAATTCATACAGTCCATTACAAGCTCCACCCTGAACAACTACCAATGCCAATGACAGGATACTTCTTACTTCCATCAATAATCTCGACAAGGGCCACCCCCAGCGACTGCAATACTTTTCATTCAAATCTCACAAGTTGTTTACAACTTCCAACAAGAAGTTTGTGAGGTTCACCACTAATAGATGCAATGCCTTTTATTCAAATCTAGGAGTTCATAAAAAACAAAAGAAACCCATTTTGGAGGTATTCAACTGGAACCTATCTCACATCGATACACATTAAAAATGTAATAATAATGTCAAGTTAAAAAAATCGTTAGAACCGTTTTTGTAAAAATCGAAAAAAACTGAAAATCACAAGAGTAAACACCATACTTCCGGTTATGTGACTTTTTTCAAAAGCTTGCTGTCGCATCTAGATAGTACACAAAACTTATATGTGACGTTTCAACGTCGTACCTCTTTTCGTTTTTGAGATATTCTGTTCACACACACACACACGCAAGCAGACAGACCAATAAACAAAAACATGTTTTTTGGGATCAGGGGACTCTAAAACGTGAAGATCTGTTGAAAACTCAATTTAGAAGTTTTGGGGTGTATCCAATACTTCCTTTGTCAAAACAGTTAAAATTTGAATGTAATATCGAATTCAACAACTTGATCTAATTGCAGATTAATTGTACAAGATGTTGAGAAGATTCATAATAGTAGTACGTATTATTAATTAATGATCTGCTATGCAGTAGGACTTAAACATAAACAATACTAATAAAGATGTGAAATAATTTAAAACTCTTCTTTATTTCTATCCCTTGTAATTTTTTCAGATTTTGATAATTTTATGCCAGACATGGAATTGCCAAGTTCATTTTCAATGCATTAACAAATTATGGTAAATTGCAATTTCTGCAATGTTTTCAAAACTTCTAGCAAATACTCCAACAAAACGAAAATAATACGCATGATCAATTCATTAAAGTATATGAAATTTCACATATTTTGGCAAAAATTATTATTAAGTAAACTGAGTACAAATGCTACAATATTGATATCATAACTATGCTACCGCTACAGTTTAAACACATCATCCGGGTCGGTTAACATAGCACCACCAACTATTCCGAATGATCTCTAAATCAAGCGCTTGATTCTTTATATCTAGCGCAACCTAGCGCCACAAATTATTACGCTAGCGCCATTACAGGTTCGGATATTTTTACTGGTCTTTTCGGGGGGTGCTAAGTTAACGCTAGCACCACCAATTAACGATAGGCTTCTGAAAACCTAGCGCTAGATTCTCTACACCTAGCGCCACCTGGCGCCACAAATTTTACACCTAGCGCTTTTCCCATTTGAATTGTACGGCATAAAATTGATCGTTAACATAGCACCACCAACTATTCCAAATGATCTCCAAATCAAGCGCTTGATTCTTTATATCTAGCGCCACCTAGCGCCACAAATTATTACGCTACCGCCATTGCGGTTTCGGATATTTTTACTGGTCTTTTCGGGGGGTGCTAAGTTAACGCTAGCACCACCAATTAACTATAGACTTCTGAAAACCTAGCGCTAGATTCTCTACACCTAGCGCCACCTGGCGCCACAAATTTTACACCTAGCGCTTTTCCCATTCGAATTGTACGGCATAAAATTGATCGTTAACATAGCACCACCAACTATTCCAAATGATCTCCAAATCAAGCGCTTGATTCTTTATATCTAGCGCCACCTAGCGCCACAAATTATTACGCTACCGCCATTGCGGTTTCGGATATTTTTACTGGTCTTTTCGGGGGGTGCTAAGTTAACGCTAGCACCACCAATTAACTATAGACTTCTGAAAACCTAGCGCTAGATTCTCTACACCTAGCGCCACCTGGCGCCACAAATTTTACACCTAGCGCTTTTCCCATTTGAATTGTACGGCATAAAATTGATCGTTAACATAGCACCACCAACTATTCCAAATGAACTCCAAATCAAGCGCTTGATTCTTTATATCTAGCGCCACCTAGCGCCACAAATTATTACGCTACCGCCATTGCAGTTTCGGATATTTTTACTGGTTTTTTCGGGGGGTTCTAAGTTAACGCTAGCACCACCAATTAACTATAGACTTCTGAAAACCTAGCGCTAGATTCTCTACACCTAGCGCCACCTGGCGCCACAAATTTTACACCTAGCGCTTTTCCCATTTGAATTGTACGGCATAAAATTGATCGTTAACATAGCACCACCAACTATTCCAAATGAACTCCAAATCAAGCGCTTGATTCTTTATATCTAGCGCCACCTAGCGCCACAAATTATTACGCTACCGCCATTGCGGTTTCGGATATTTTTACTGGTCTTTTCGGGGGGTGCTAAGTTAACGCTAGCACCACCGATTAACGATAGGCTTCTGAAAACCTAGCGCTAGATTCTCTACACATAGCGTAATCTGGCGCCACAAATTATTACGCTAGCGCCATTGCAGTTTCGGGTTTTTTACTTTTCCTTTCCGGGGGTTCTAAGTTAACGTTTTCACCACCAATAATTAACGACAGACTACTGAAAACCTAGCGCTAGACCCTTCAGACCGAGCACCATTCGGCAACATAGATTTCAAAGCTAGCTCCATCTTGTACTAAATTACCTATATTGGTTGACATTACTGAGATAATTTAATTTAATTTTGTTTAACACAAACTGTTGGACAAAAATGTACCAGTAGAATATTCCACAGCATGCACTGTTTAGTGCAATTATAATTTTGGAGCGAGTACATCATATACATATACATACTTACACAGGATAAGAAAACAAAAAGTTTCTATCATATAATAAAATAAAAATATAGGTCGTTGTATGTGACTCCCTAAATTACAAAGTAGTGAATAATTTTCGTTTTCTCACCCTGTATATATCTGCAATGAAAAAATAAACTTCAAGAAAGTTCCAATATATATAATGTATTTAAAAACAAAAATGAAAATTTTATAAAACTATAAAGCAAATTACGGTATAGATAGGAGCAGGTAATACGATCTACTTAAAATATTTTATTAAATTACTCGAACGCTATAATAATAAAGTAAGATAAAAATATAAAGCAAGCTCTTCTTATAGAAACTAAAAAAACATTACGGGTGGGCCTTCTGCACGTGCAGTTAATACGACCAATAATTTAAAACGTTACAATTTGTGCAAGCAAATGGCATCATAACCCGCACTACCTTGTAACAAAAAAAAATTATAATGAATAGAACAAAGAAAAGCAACGAATTACTGTGGTAGAGGAACAGCAACTTTTCGTTATTTGGAGATCATTGTATTCTTCCCACTTGTCATTATGACGATACGCGTATGCAATAAAAGGGCCAATCACCGTAACCTCGTAACCTCCAACATACCCAATGCAACCTCGTAAAATATATTTTGTGCTGTTCACCTTCAAATGCTTTGGAACATCGTCTAATCTTACAATAAATTCCCCTCTTTTACTAATGACATTTAATGGTTCTATTATTAAAAAGTTGCCTACAGAAATTTTGGAGGTACAATTCCTTGTTGAGCATTGACCACAAAAACATTGTTTAGGACTAATATATGATTCCATTGCTGCTTCAATTTCTTTAACATTTTGAACAACCAAGGCAACTGATTTTATGGGCTGCTGTGACATGTCTCCACAGTCATTATATTGCATTTCTTGCAAACCCATGTAAACGTCATCTAATATTTTTCCGAAAATATTTGTTAGTGTATCAGCACATTTAATCAATGTTATGTTTTGGGGCAACAATTCTTTTTCAAAATCGGCGTATAAATAAAATATAACTTACTTGTGCATGTACCTACTATATTACAATTCTATAAAAACTTTCAGGCAATTTATTAAAAAGGAGGCTGCAGGCACTGCACTATAACCGGCAGTCACAGCACTATAACCCGCACAACTGATTCAGAGTTATACTTTATTCAGCTAATCGAGTCAGTAAAGTCTGCAACCCGAGTTACAAATATCAGCACTAAGTTCATTACTAATAGATACGATTTTATTAAAGTTTACATCACAGGATGTAAGTATAATATACAGGGTTAGTCATGAGTGGGTTACTTCTGACCAAAAGTTGAAGACAACCCATCATACAAAAAACGCCTATCACTTGATACAATATTTAATATGATTAATAAATTGAATGAAAGTCCCCAACTTTCTGTTTACATGTCATTGGTGTAAGTCTATGTCAAATTCGAGGTTAGCAGATTAGGTTTTGGTCAGTTTGTGTCAAAACTTATTTCTTATTTCTTATTTTTCTTATTAAAAACATGACTGATTGATTATGGCATTCATAAAAGCAGCGAAAAGGCTATGTCTCTTTAATCCAAATTCTCTGTCAAGTTTAGTGGTAATCTAGTTACGGCTGATAATTGTAACTTCGGTGAATGAAGTGTAGAGTTGCAACTACAGTCACAGTAAATATGAAAATCTACTATTGTATTTATGACACCAGACGGAGAAAGGTTGGAACAGCGAAGAACATAGCGCTAGGTTTTCAAAAGTCTGTATTTAGTTGATGATGCACACGTTCAAGGGTTGTATTTACCATGCCAATATTACCAGAGAAAACCACGTTAATCAGAGGACAAGGTGTCGATTATCGCGTAATCAGGCACCGATTGGCTAAAAAATTGATATTATAGTCATTCTATTGGTTGGTGACGTTATGAGTAGAATGGTTTCAGGAATTTCATCCCGTGCTATTTATTTGGGTCTGAAGAGTCTGGCGCTATGTTTTAAGAAGCCTGACATTGGTTGGTGGTGTAAACACTAACTCAATAGCCCCCGAAAAGAACAGTAAAACATGCGAAACTGTAATAGCGCTAGGGTAATAATTTGTGACGCTAGATACGGCTGGATATAAAGAATCTAGTGCTAGGTTTTCAGAAGGCTATCGTTAATTGGTGGTGCTAGCATTAACTTAGCACCCCCGAAAAGACCATTAAAAATATCCGAAACTGCAATGGCGCTAGCGTAATAATTTGTGGCCCCAGATTGCGCTAGGTGTAGAGAATCTAGCGCTAGGTTTTTAGAAGCCTATCGTCAATTGGTGGTGCTAGCGTTAACTTAGCATCCCCCGAAAAGACCAGTAAAAATATCCGAAACCGCAATGGCGGTAGCGTAATAATTTGTGGCGCTAGGTTGCGCTAGATATAAAGAATCAAGCGCTTGATTTGGAGATCATTTGGAATAGTTGGTGGTGCTATGTTAACGATCAATTTTATGCCGTACAATTCAAATGGGAAAAGCGCTAGGTGTAAAATTTGTGGCGCCAGGTGGCGCTAGGTGTAGAGAATCTAGCGCTAGGTTTTCAGAAGCCTATAGTTAATTGGTGGTGCTAGCGTTAACTTAGCACCCCCCGAAAAGACCAGTAAAAATATCCGAAACCGCAATGGCGGTAGCGTAATAATTTGTGGCGCTAGGTTGCGCTAGATATAAAGAATCGAGCGCTTGATTTGGAGATCATTTGGAATAGTTGGTGGTGCTATGTTAGCGATCAATTTTATGCCGTACAATTCAAATGGGAAAAGCGCTAGGTGTAAAATTTGTGGCGCCAGGTGGCGCTAGGTGTAGAGAATCTAGCGCTAGGTTTTCAGAAGCCTATAGTTAATTGGTGGTGCTAGCGTTAACTTAGCACCCCCCGAAAAGACCAGTAAAAATATCCGAAACCGCAATGGCGGTAGCGTAATAATTTGTGGCGCTAGGTGGCGCTAGATATAAAGAATCAAGCGCTTGATTTGGAGATCATTTGGAATAGTTGGTGGTGCTATGTTAACGATCAATTTTATGCCGTACAATTCAAATGGGAAAAGCGCTAGGTGTAAAATTTGTGGCGCCAGGTGGCGCTAGGTGTAGAGAATCTAGCGCTAGGTTTTCAGAAGCCTATCGTTAATTGGTGGTGCTAGCGTTAACTTAGCACCCCCCGAAAAGACCAGTAAAAATATCCGAAACTGTAATGGCGCTAGCGTAATAATTTGTGGCGCTAGGTTGCGCTAGATATAAAGAATCAAGCGCTTGATTTGGATATCATTCGGAATAGTTGGTGGTGCTATGTTAACCGACCTACATCATCCCCTGGTTTATGCTCCAATATGAAGGTGAATAACCTTCTAGAATGTCGATATGCCAAACAGCAATTTGCTGTTTCTTGAACAGTGTGAGGCTACATTGGCTACAGAGAAGAGAACATAAAGTTATACAAGTGGCAAAAAATATTTAATTTCATTAAATTTATTTTTATTTCAAGTAGATAATATGTTGAACAGCCCTCGTATGTGTTGTAAAGTTATTGTAGCGGTAAAAATTATAATGACTCAAAACTGATGTGCCTGAACTAATCTATAAATTGTTACCGTGTACTTATTAGCACATAATTAACGTTTAAAACCATTTTAAAAATTTAAATTTCGTCTAGCAAATTACAGAAAATCGTTTTTATACTTTTTTTTAGCGATAACGGTTGCAGATACGAAAAAACTGCAAGAGAACAAAAAGATTCTAAACAAAGCACAAAACTCAATTTGTATTTTAGAATCTAACAGCGGCGCACCGCAAAAAGTTCAGGGGGAGAAAAGAAAGCATGACTCCTGAAAAAATATCTCCCTGTAGATTCTCACAACCATTTGATATGCTCAATGATGTAAGCCCTGCAGCGTAACCTGTATTCCAAATTTTGAGCTAAATATCTCAAAAACTGCAGGAGCTATAAAGGAAAAAGTTAAAAGTTAAAAAGAATTAACCGGAAGTCGACCTCGGAAAAGAAATCCGATTTCCGGTTTCTATATATTTTTGGAATCTACTCTGCAAGCTGAGTCAAATGATATATATCTCGTCCTCCTAAAATATATCTCTATTTTCTTGCTTCTCAGTTAATAATAACAAGTTAACAAGGTGAGGCACGTAGCTCTGACATGGAAAAATGCAAACGTAAAATAAAGAAGCATGTAAAGAAGTCTTTCTACCTCAGGAGTTTATTTTCGTGAATTTCCTTGTATGCGATTCAAAATAAGTTTATGGATAGTTATTTACAAATCAAGTCATGAAAGTTCGTTTACTGGACGAAGGACTATATAGTACAAGGCTGTAAGCCCAAGTACTTTTAAGCTCCTGCGTCCAGTAGAATAACTTTCATGGCATGGAATGTATAAAATTTTACCTGAAATAGCCAATAATGTCCAACTAAAGCATAAAACCGATTCATAACCTTGAGATTTTGAAAAAGTCATTTTGACAATCATCTTAAAAACTAGTGGTCAGGTCTGTTAAAGAACATAAGGTTTCTAAAAAGTTTACCATTACACGACTAGTGCAGTAATAGCAGTCAGGTAAAAATATTACTGTACTAGTCGTGTAATGGTTAACTTTCTAGACTCAAAATAGGCTTGAAAGTATGACTGGCTTGAAGTTTTCAGGTCAATAAAATTATCAAACACAATTTCTTATAGATAAACTTATATTAACACTAATTTATCGGTGCAACTAAAAACGCAAACGTAACCACTGCTGAGACATCGCTTTGTGCTCTTTAAGGATATTTGAGGCAATTCAAACCTCACAGTTATCAGAGCCAAAGAATTGAGAAATTGCAGTAGGCTAAGCACTAAATTTCGGTGGTCCCTGAAGTCACTAATGTGATACTAATCGGCTTTTTCCACAACATCCTGAGACTCTACTACTGAGCTGTATAATATATGTATGTAGTAGAACGCGTTGGCCAGCCTACGTCTGGCCCTGCCAGCGTAAAGAAACGGTTCACAATAAAAATGCTTGCTTAAGCTGGTAGCCAGCCTACGTCCGGCCCTGCCAGCGTTAACAATACAAATGCTTGCTGTTGACGGTCTCGCCACTTGTACTTACGACCGGCATGTGCGCGCGCCAGTGCTTACGGTCGGACGGCGACCGGCGGCCGGCGGCATTAGCTCTTATAATATAAGATAATCGATAACCCCATTTTACCTTGCGGTGTCGAGTCTGGTGCTTTATGTACTTGCATCTGGCGGTACAACGCTCAACTTGCCCCGGATTCGGGTTACAAAGTTGGAGCGCGCCTTTTGTGCTTGCACAGCAACCATTGTGTGAGCTGTGTGTGTGTCATGTTGACCTTGTTACTCTATCTCTTAGGTCTGTGGTTCTGAGTAGAGCACAGTTAATTTGGTGCCCAACTGTGAATGGTCTCACCGAGCCCGATTCAAATCGCACGGCTGCGGAAAATTTCGGCCCTCACGGGATTCGAACCGAGGACTTGCTTAATGCATCTGCGCTACTCGGCTGATGCTGTATAATATATACAAAACTTATTATGCCTAAAGTAAGGTATCAATATGAACAAACTAAAACAAAAGTAATTAGTGGAGTACATCTAAATTTGTATTTTATTGGGAAGTTTGGAGAAGTTTTTCCCTTTAATCCCAGATTTGTCTTGATTGAGGGGAACATATAAACTTCCCGGCTTTCTTCGGTGTTCTTGTTCGAAAGCGTGGACTCGAAGAATATAAAGCAGCGATATGTGAGCGAAAAGTTAACTTCTTATGCATTTTAAAGGCAATAAACGGAACTCCGGGGCGTTAGTAATACTCAATAAATATTTACGATGTGTAAAACATATGAACGCGCAGTAAATAAGTTATTAAATATCATCTTTAAAGCCGTTGTATACATAACTTTACACATAACAACTGGTACGTACAAACATGTGCATACACTCCGCATTTCAAAATAACATAACTAAAGCTACAGAAACGTATCTTATAAATACTACTTTAAATTTTTTATAGCAGTTTGTATTTCAAGTTCCCTAAATGTGGCTGAAAAAATTACCATTCTTCAAGCACTAAAATTGGGTTGCCATCCTATGAAAAATGTGCGCTTCTTTCTTATTTTACGAGCGCTCGAGTTTGGCATTATTAACTTGAAGTTTACAAATTCCCTGTCAGTTTTAATAATTACAGTGGACTACCCAATTTGTTTACTCAGGGAAATAGGATCGACTTTTGCTTAATTAATTTAAAAATAGCCCTGCTAACGGAATTAGTTAAATTACGGCTACCCGACGCCCTCGTCTACTTAAAAACTCTCCGAAGTTAAAAAGCTGGGGGACAGGTCCCTTGATAACTTTGTTAATTGAAGGGAAAACATATTTGAAATTGTCCTTTAAGACCGCTCTACAAGTCTTCATTGCATTATTTAGACAACTTTAATAATTATTACTGTAAATACAAACAATGAAACTATATGAATAAGTTTTCTTATAAACATGACAATCAGAAGAAACTCCAGGGTGTAATAAAATATGATCGCATTTATAATAAGCACTGGTTGTTCTCACCTTTAACAGTTATTTATATACTAAGAGTATAATCAATAGATCATAGCACAAAGAAATGTTTAAAGCGCGACGCGAAGCCCCTCACTACCTATTCGTGACCTTGAAAGACATGACAAGGCCGCGCTTCGGGTGGACATACTATCCAGTTCCAGAATTGGAATTTGCATCCAAAATGACGTCACTTCCTGGTCCAGAACCCCCATTGTTTATCTACTTAATTAAGCATCCGAGTTTTCCGGTTTTTGAAATATCCCTTATTATCTGTTAACTTATATCGTTTTGTCCAGCAGAGCTATTAAATGTTGCCATTTTCGCCCCAATGCTCTTTTTCAGTCAGTAAATGTGGATACTTATTTGCTATCGCCCCCTTCTTAACTTCTTTCTCTAGTTACGATTAGTTCCTAATGGTACTAATAAATTAATTTAAGCTTATTTAATGTATATATATTTAGTTATAAGTTTTAAATTATTCTCTTTCATTATAATGTGTTCACTCAATGTTAATGTAATTGGCGAATAGTTTAAATACATGTCCAGTCTTTTTACACACATATATATATACAGGGTGTAGAAATGCTTTACGCACGATAGGGATTTCAATGGTAATTTCTTCATATGAAAATATTTGCTTCCCTAATTATTTTAGAGCAAACTTGTACTGAAGTTTTTTGTAAAGAAAAAAATTCTGTATCCATTTAAGCCAGAATTTGTCATTTTACATTTCGGAAAACCGAAAATTTAAAGAAATAAAATACCATTTTTAGACAAATCAGCGGTCCCTTGAAATTACTAAATTATCTCAAAGCATCAACAAATTAGTTTGCTGTTTATTTGATTGCCGTTACATTTGACAGATGCATAAATGGATAGAGAATTTTTTTCTCTACAAAAAACTTCCATACAAGTTTGCTCTAAAATAATTAGGGAAGCAAATATTTTCATATGAAGAAATTACCATTGAAATCCCTATGGTGCGTAAAGCATTTCTACACCCTGTATATATATGTTTAACTATGAAAATTTATTAGATCAGCTGGTTTGTTTAGATCGATAGACCAGTAGATCCCTGTTGATAGGAATACACATTCCCAATTAAGTATTTTTAGAAGTGTTTCTCCTTTGATTGTTCTTAGTCTCCATAGTCAGAGCGTGGTCATCGCACTGAAATCACTTCTCATGATAAATATTTTTTTCTTATTTTTTTAGGAAATCCAAATAATGAATGTTCTTCAGTGAATGAAGATAGTTTTTTTAGTACTTGCAGCAGCAGCTTGAATTTCTTTACTTTTATATTTAATTCCTTTATGATAAAGAATATTTTGTTTGATTTTATAATGGTACTTCCTCTTTTAGAGATATATTGGGGATGTGTAGTGTGACACCTTAAACCTTCTGAATTTGATAAAGGATTCCTTGCTGAAGTGTGTTTCGATAACACACGTATTATTTGTTCAATTACAACTGATACGTGTAACTCTCATTGCCATTGCAGTAAGCCTTTGGAATTCCATACCATAATTCTACGAATGTTAGGTGGGCTATATAATTGCTTAGCACAATTGCTAATTGGCGTTGAAGTTGTTAAATGTTAAGAAACATTTTATTTCTGTCTTGGTCTGCTTTTTTCCATTCATTACATAACATTTCTTCATTATCTGATCTTGTATAGTTATCTTGAAACAATGCAGATGATAGATGATAACATCCCGTATCGAATCGTTTTTATCTAAACACCGCCATCCCTGTAAACTACTGGTGCCAAGAACTCAGACACATTCATACTCATCGAGTTCTCACTTCCAAATGAGAGGAAGAACAACAAGAAGAAATTAGCAATTAAAAAATGTACACATAAAACAACAACGACAGAAGATAACACGGAAACTGGGAAAATGTAAAAAAGTTCCAACTTTAGAGGAAGCATAGAAATATTTTAAAGGCATAATAATAAAGTCGGCAAAAGATAGTTGTAATATAGTTAGAAAGAGAAGGGAAAATGCAAGCGACGTGGAACGTGGAGGTAAAGGAAAAGAAGTAGCTACGGACACAGTATCTTAATTCAACAATATATAAAATATACGAGAAATTAAAAAAAGATAAAGAAAGGAAACGTTAATACAGGCGAAAACAACAAATATTCGGAAGGCAGATGAACCATAACAAACTATTTCAGTTATATGACTTGCATTCTATTTCTAAACCGATTTGCAACTACGAATGTATCACTACCATAAATTGTTACAGCTCAAAACGACTTTTACGACCTTAAAGAACCTTGGCGATAGTGTAAATGGGTCGTTCAAACACGTTAATCTTCAAAAAGGCAAAGCTCACTCTAATCACACCTCAACTTGCTGTAATAGACGGTTGACCGGCTATTTCTCAGGGAGAAGGGAAAGTTCGGATCAACACGACGTATTTTAGAGCGAGATGCTGTCACAATAATGGTTGATTATAATCAAAATGGGGGGGGGGGGGGAATAAGCGTCGCGAATTTCATTGATAGAATGGGGGAGAAGCTTTTCGCCCGACCTTCGTAGAAATTCGAAGTCAGAGGATCGACGCTTAACTTCGACGGTCTTGTGCGACGTTCCGGCTACTTGGAGACCTACCTTGGTTGTTCTGCTAGCCTCGCCGGTCAGCTTACAATTAATACATTTAAAAGAAAAAAAAAGAAAATAGCACATGTACATAAACACATACGAATCATAAATAAAATTCCAGGGAATTGTAAGGAATACAAATCTATTAAAATTTAAGTACGTTATATAGGTAAAATGTTCGATGTGAATAGTTATAAAAAGGGTTAAAAATTTGATAATTTACTTAACAACGAAAGTTATGACACAAAAAGTACATTGGCTACATTGAAACAACCGTGGTGAACAAGTCGCACAAAAATTCTATAAGATATAGCGCAACAATGATGACAATTTACTCTAAAAGTATGTCAAGCACGTTAAATCCAAATATGACTGTTGCTATGTAAATTACGTCACTTTAATATTAACACAAGTGCGTCGCACAAAAGCTCTAAAGTATACAGACACTAAAAATAAGAACATATGATGATGATTAATGCAACCGAAAGGTCTCACCGTCTTGTCGAAGTCTCTGCAAATAGTTAAAGGGACAGCGCAGATTGTTGGCCGTCGAAACGACGTTATCAAACGAACTGCCAAAAAACCGGGATTTACGTGAGGGTCCTTGTAGCGACAAGCACTGAGAAGAGGGTACAACGACAACTAATTACCACAGTTTCCTAGATTTGGTACATCGGAAAACCTCTCTCTCCGCCGAAGAGTTAATTGCATACCCAGTGCTGCAATACAACAAAGAAGATTGGTTCGGCCATAACACACACGCGTCAAGGGAAGTTCAACCACACACAACCGTACGGTACTAGCTTAAGACCATGAGTCTCTTACAACGAAATGCACTACAAAAAGCATACGAGCAACGACTTCATATTGATTTTGCAAACACTCCACGGGGGTTTTGGCCGCCGTGGGGTTGACACAGCTCAACCACTTCATAAGGCTGCCGCTAGGTTAATCCTTGAGGCGCGATCGGAAGAAAGAAGGGTATGAGGCGTTTTTGCTTGCCTGTCCTGACCCACTCATGCAACCGATTCGCTCTAACACAATATTACAGCAGCTTCTTCGAGCCAAAAATGGCATGTGGCGACTTGTTTGCTGTAGGGCTATTTTTTATGACGTGACGTCATATAACATCTGTGCCGGGTCTCACACGTGTAAGCGATCAGTACTATACTATATCTATACTAGAACGAGCGGGAAGCGTCGATATATGAATTTGAAAAGAGAGCGCGGGTTTGCGGATAATTGGAATATAAACTGCGGAAAAGCGTTGATATTTGAAATGCAAGTGCGGTATTGTAAACTGATCTTAACAAAATTAGTATCCGTTTCATAGAATCGCTACTATCTGTCACTAATCCTAGATAGTAAAAACTGTACACTTATATACTCGCAATAGTATTACCTCACGTCCGGCTGTACTTTTTACATTTTAGTAAATATAATTTTGAGACAAAATTAGCGACAAAGAAGTACTGACACAAAATAAACGTTTGAGTCTAAGGAAGAGATGAAATATGTTCGAAAACATACACCTTGTTAAACATAGCCTGAAATCTATTTCGTACAGCTTAGTTTTCCATGATTACCAGCTCTTTGTCATCTAAAATCTCAGCTACTAAAACATTTCTATATCCATAAAATACAACTTCAGCTTCTCATTGTATTAATGCAGCGTTATGGTTGCCACAATTTTCCTTATCTGTAGGATACAACCCCTTTCTTCAACTTTAATATATTCTAGCTATAAGGCAAAACAGCAGAAAGCACTTAAAAACAATAAGCATACAGAGTATCTTTCAATAGTAAAATATTAAAGATCTAGTAAAAATCGCAACTGAGTTATATATATATTTCATATGCTGCTGGGAGTAAAGCCGAATCAATTTTCATCATCATACACACTGTTAAGCCAGGGGATTTTCTCTTTCCAAAAGCACGAACAATTAAAAAAATAAATTAAACAAAATCCCTGAGGATTAATCGCGCATACATTTTGAAGCGTCAGTTTCATGACTAAAACATAAGGGCATCTAATATGCAAATTAAGTTCTACCTTGGTATTTTAGTGTCCTCCCGAATTATATTTCTGCTCAACATTTTACAAACAAATTTCTTCCGCCCTGCTCCAGGTTCTGGAAGTTGTGCTGAAAACTTAGAAAATCTATTCTCCGTCTTCCTTGCCCTGCATACAAATGGTTTTCTCGTGAACTTAGCAAATCGTATGTTCGTGGTCCTGGAAGCCTGGCATTGATTATATCGGGTTAAATGTTACGAGAGCCCCTTCTGTCGCCAACATTTATGTTTCATACCGGGACGTCGAATGCCATTGCCAAGGGCGGTGATTTATTGACTTCACGGGCGTCGGTGTCGCGTTTAATAAACGAGTAATTAGAAATTATAGCTTTGTGGGTTCGAAATTTGTGAGCAAAAGGCAAAGCAGAAATTAGCAAAACAAATATATGACATGGATTTATTAACACCCTTCATAAACAGCTCAAGAAACACCTTTGCCAACTTGATCACATACGGAAATATTAGCTTACCTTATTGAATCTGTAACTGATTTTCAGAATTGTACTACAAAGTTTGACAGCTAATAATTAGTCAGCTTGTACATTAAGGTAACTTATGTCACTATTTGTAGATCTTTTTCGCAGCGTTTTAACATGCTCTCTCAACAGCTCATGAAAGCTGTAATACGTAATGGCAATACTAAGATGATCAAAACCAAATACAGGCGCCACCAATTTGTTTGTTGAGTAGATCGCGAATCTAAGTTAGAAAATTCCACGGTGATAGGGTAATCGCAACTTACATTGAAGAGGTTATATCAAAAATGCACTTATTAGCCGCAAGCTATTTGATAAGCTATAACCTGTTATACAGAGAAAATAGGCATAAACACGTTGCAATTAAAGTGATACTTATTTTTAATGCATTCGTAAAGATAACTGAGTCAAACCCAATACTAACCCGCGGCGTGTACACGCTACGTTTACAACATAATTTGTGTAATTTATCATTTCTAATATAAGTTTAACTCACAAATAAACAAAGTGCAAGGCACGAAGGAAATACGCGTATAAATCAATAAGTCAATACTGTATTAATACATAAAGGGTAAAACCAGCATAAGCAGAGAAATTTCAATATCGTCAATTCATATATCCAGAGATCCAAAAAAAACTGTTCCTCAGCGGGCTGTGGAAATTCAACGTATGAATAATATGTTGGTGACACTGTACGTCAATGTCGAATTTGAGGTTAGCAGGATAGGTTTTCCGTCAGTTTTGACACAAAATGACGCAAATCCTAACCTGCTAACCTCGAATTTGACATTGACGTACAGTGTCACCAACATATTATTCATACGTTGAATTTCCACAGCCCGCTGAGGAACAGTTTTTTTGGATCTCTCGATACTTACTAACGCCAATACATTTTTGATTTGCGGTAAAAATATGTAGTTTTAAAATAAGGTCGATAAAGGAAACTAATGTGACTTCAACCTCGCCTAGTAGCTACTGATGGATAAAGCTGGAACGCTACCAACGTAGATAAATCCTGCCGACTACAAAAGCGAAGTCAATGCTGAGCCGTAATCACCATCAATTACATAGACCGAAAATTTCAGCTACCCAGGTCCATAATGAGATCTAAAATAAAAAACCTTCCATAAAATCCAAAATCTAGAAAATTCTAGAAAAACTAGACGGGAAAACTACTTACTTCAACTGCAAAACGACTTAATTCTCCAATCTCCAGGTGAGGTGCTGATTAATCGAAAACCATCTAGAATGGAATTAAAATATGTTAATTCAAATTGTCAACATAGGCAAATTGTTTGTCTCCATATAAATGCACCTACAGGATGTCTACCCCAAATTCCAACGATAAGGATTAGGAAAAAAACAACGAAGACACAGCGATCACCGAATTACAAATCCCCTTAACGGGTCAAACGCGAGGTCTTGAAGATATCGGTGATTTGGTTTTTTAACAATTCGGCTGGAAGTTCGAAAAGAAAATCAACAAGGTACAACCGATTTTGCCGCCACGGTGGGACGAAATATTACTAGAAAATTTGCCAGTAGAAAGAAGTTTCTAAGCGACCGCGCTATCATACAGGTGGCAATACGATCAATTTGCTAAATAGAGCAAGTAATACGCCAGAAACGAACACGTCTGACTAACCAAGACTGCACGAGATGTCATGCCTAAATTCAACCAAATACGCTAAGCAATCCATTAGCGAGGATTATCTGTCAGGAAGTGTCACTCCTGAGGGACGTGAGAGACAGCTTCTTTACAATCTACACATACCTAACCTGTTAAAGTAAACCCTCGATTTATCAGATAGATATAAAGTGCCCTGAATTAATTAAACTACATGACGCTTTCAGCAGCAAGAAACATCACATAACACGAGAAAGTGAAATGCACAAGGTCCCACTAAAACGTACGCCTAAAGCTTTTAAATTTGCATAACCAATAAGTAGCATTTATAGAAACTAAGACGAGGCAGAGCATTAAGGTTAACATTAATAAGTAAATCAAAAATAGTAGCTAACGTCAAAATGATTGTGATAATGTGCATTAATTATAAGCAACATCTCCAGTCGATCTTTATGTAGGTACCTCAAAAAAAGCAAAATCGTATTCGTAATTAAAAGATGACTGAGATTTGGAACGTATGGCATCCGTCAAAGATCCTGAAGTTACGCATATCAATCGCAATGAGTGCGTCATAAAAAAATTACGTGCAGTTTAAAATTGTTACACGCAGTTTTTGCATTAATTGAAAATTAAGTTGATGTCCAAGAATTGTCTTAAGTTGCCGGCAACTCTTGATTGTCTAGCTACATTTTTTATTTTCTCTATGAATTTTGGAAATCCTTGAAAGGAAATTTTACTGAATTTTTAAAAATAGATTGTCAGTATGATTTCCGGCAACTATTTTGATGGTGCTGATCGCGTGAGCTTCTCGTTTGCTGCTGTACTGTTCCTGGAAGCTTTCACTACATGTGGATGACACAATTCCTGAATTAATATAAAAATTGTCGCTCAGCCTTACGGAATTGTGTGTGAAATTCCTGAAATCAACATAGTTATGCTAGGATACAACTTTATTTCTGTGGAATTACTCACTCCTGTCCACCTTCCAACTTTGGTAGGTTTCTTTGTATACCTCTTAGTGTCTCGCTCTGCATATATCTTCTCATGGACTTTGATGTCACCTCGTAGAACACCTGAAGAACCAACTTGTAAGCAGTTCTGTACCTCTCGATTCCTGTAGCTGCTGCCGAGAATTAAGCTAAATGGTTTTTTTCACGTGCGAATTGACAAGTGACAACAGATTGGAGAAAGCCTGCTCCAGCCGACCTTGCAGATTTGTCTGGACGGCTTCTCCGCAAGAATCCCAACAGCGAATCCCTGCATAGCTTCTCCAGGGACGCTGGCTTTGCTATATCTAGATATCTTTATCGTATTACTCTCGCGTGTTCGGATCTATAAACTTTCAAACTGTGAAAATAAAATTGGTGTAGTTGCTATTCTATTAGAAGGGTTTTTACCGAGGGCAGAGAGAATTCCTGAAATCTGTCACCACAGTGATGTGTTTACTTTGAGCTTTAGTGGTTAGCTTAGTACTTTTATTTTACATGCTCCAAGCACCTCCGATTCAAGCTGATGATTAGCCTGGCCTTCATTCGATATTGTTGGCAACTGTATTACTCTAGAATTACCTCTTTGACCAATGTGAGTAATTCCTGCATATTTATCACTTCTTGGTGATACAATATTTATGCCCTTTGAATTTGTAGTAAAAATGTATACTGTTTATGTGTTTATGTATGTGTTTTCGCAAGTGTTCGCCGAAGGGACACACGTTTTGAGCCCTTTTCCCGTCAGGGAGACCTAACACAATTTGAACACTTGGATTGCGGCCAGTCTAATAAAAATGCGTTATCACAGCATGTAATATCTTTACGTAACCGTTAGGACATTTGCCCTCCCTCGCTCCTCCTTCGTGTCAATAGCTTGATAACACCCCAGCTCCGGCGGTTCGCTAATTATTTTACCTATCTGTTTGTGTGTTTAATATAACGTATACATTTTCCACTGTTTTGTAAAGGGAATATACAGATGCATTTGTAAGCGATATAAGCAGTAAGCAGATAAAGATAAGATGAATTCTTACAGCCAATGAGATATTTTTACGACACCTTGAACGTTTCCTTGTGAGCTAGAAGCGTCGCAATGACCTTCAGGCTTGAGCAATCAGCTCATAAAGAGTTTTAAAGTGTAACAGCTGATTCTGTACTTTACTTTTCTATCAATTAATATTCACTTAGTTATCAGTATTCTTGTATATATTTTTTTCTGTTATTTTGGTTTTGCTATGAGAATCTAGCAATATTACTAGGTTTGCGCTTGTTTTTCTCAAACTAGATAATTAAGTAATAAATAAATAAGTGAATCAAGTTATTTAATTGACTTTTCGTTACTGAGTTTGGTTTGACTTTTTTGTGTTATTGACGGCATTATATGATCGTGGTAGGTCGTGCTTTCCTTGTCTCTTGTTGGGCCTTGGGGTAGTCGATTCTAATATACATCCAATGATGGTCGTTGTGATATAAATTTGGTTGTAAACATCGGATGTAGGTAGTTATCAACATCACGCTAAGTTTGCTAATAAGTATGATTTCATATTTCTTCCAGTTTATTTTCCATTAATTATTCTCTAACAGGAAAAGCTTCCCACCGGTTCCGTTATAAACGGTATTATATCTGAAGATGGACCAAATTTTGTTCGTCACACACTCTTTGATATGTTTCATGTTTGAAATCCTTTATACGACTACATATGTCCAAGTTGGTGGTCGCTGAAGATATGTTTACATCTGGAAGGCATAGGTACCTTGCTACCTACTCGACAAGCTAGTGTCACTCCGTCTCGATTGATTTTACGACATATTGTGTTTTACTGTTAAGAAGAATATTAAACTGTTCGTCAATAGACAGAGAAGCGGATGTTCAATCCTTAAAAAATGGGCAACATCGTAAACTACCCTTGACTATCAAAAAATGGTTATTGGAATACCTTGTCCACGTGATGAAAGAGGATAGATAGCAATTACTACAACTAATCATATGAAGAAATATTGCTATGGTTTTAAGCCCAACCAATCAACTCTGTTAGCATTGCCAAATTAATGGACATGTCATGATAGCTCAGAGTGAGATATTTTATATAACTGCAAAACTAAAACTTGAATTTGCCAGAATGAAGACAATTGTAATGAGATGCCAGTAATTGCAGAATAATTAATTAATGAATGTACTAAGCAAAGCTCAATTCGCACAGGGATCTAAGTTGAATGTAAGTTCAGTTAATTGATTAGGTTTGTGTTAAAGTAAATGCCAAGCCGATTGAAATTTAATAATTACAAGATGAATCGCAAACGCAAGGTAATGAAGCGTAGAATTCAGGTAAGGTTTAATAGTGAAATCCAGTCAGGGTTTTATAAGAAAGGTAATTGAAAGATAGATAAGCTTATGAACATGCAACGAGCAGATAAGAATGAAGGCATTAAAGCATTTGAAGGAAACCGTAAGAATCAAAAGGCAAGGGTTATAGAATTGCAGGAAAGGAGACAGCATATGAACTTAAAAATGTGTGGAAAATCAGACAGTGAATTCAAAGGAAGCCAGTACAGGAAATTCGCGAATTAAATACTCTAATCAGTGCAGTGACATGTGAATACTTAAACGTAAATTAAAAAGACGTGCAGTGACAAATAGACACGCAAAATTAGTATAAATGTAAACAATTATTTTAGATGTAATATTAGTGTACAAAATCCTAGTTTTAAGTAAAATTTATTGTTAAAAGTCAGTATTTTGAACCATGTTAACATCCGTAATTAATTTGAAACTAACTAGCTTTTGTTGATAACGAAAGGGGAGAAGACAAATGAATAAATTAATTGATTGACTTGTGAGATTGTGCTCTGTATTAAAAACGAAATTTCTTATATTAAAAATAAAGATTGAATTAGACTTAGAATTAGAAATAAATAAATGAATGACTCTCCGCTTAAGCTATGAAGAAGCTTGCGTGCGGAGGACATATACATATATATAATATATAGCATGAGTGCTTCGAGCTTCTGCTTATTATTCTTAAAACTCCCTGTAACAAAGTTTATAAACTACATCAATAAATTAAAAATAATAAACAGAAAGAAAACGGTAAATAACAATACAAAATTATTATCAATAGTGCAACAAAGAAAGAAGAACCAATGCACACAGATTTCTGGAAGATATAATTAGAAATTATTAAAAAAAAATCAATACCAAAAAAATTAATTAAAGAAGTTGTGTAGTTCTCTCCTAGAGTATTGCGAAATCCAACACTTTACGCTAGACATATAAGGACGATATGATTTCATATGAAGTGCATTTTTTAAGATATCTGGAATTATATTATAGAGATTAACTGCAAAATGTAAGAAGCTTCTTGTACCAATGTTCTTTTTACAAGTAGGATTATTTAAAATTTTGTTTTGTTTATTTCTTGTTAAATAACTATGATGTTGTATATGTTCGTGTAATATAGATGTGTTTTTATGGATCTTACTTAGAATAGATTTGCAATAAAGTTGTCTTATATCTAATAATTTAGTTTCCGTAAATAATTGATCAGTACTGTATCTGCTACATTTTTTAAACATTATTTTAATAATCAACTTTTGAAGAGTCTCAAGACATCTAACCGTGGTTTTGGCTACTCCTCCCCAACCAATAATGCCATAATTCAAATGAGATTCAACTAATGAAAGGTATACGTGTTTTAGATTATGTATGGGAAGAAATTGTCTTAGATGTCTAAACACATAACAAATGCTTCTGAGTTTCGTCACTAGATGATTCACATGCATATCCCATTTCAAATGACTATCTAAAATAATACCTAAATATTTTGCGCTCTGTACTTTTTCAACACGGGTAAGACATTTACAATTGTTTTGGTTACATTCTGTTTTGTGTAATAG